>JAGDQP010001892.1:61711-81984 GCA_022664845.1 Lepisma saccharinum
AATTCTGTCTTTCTCCTCACGTTAGGGTGAATTTACCGACCCTAATCCTGCGATTTTGTAAGCAAATGCTGCATTTGTTGTTCAAAGTTCCAGTGATTTCGGTTCCTTGTGTGTGTTGTCGACAGTTCCGTTTTGAAGTTCTGCTCCGTTTTCTAGGTAAATTATAAAAGAAAAATAGTTTCCCTTTGTCTCTTCTTTTGTTGGTGGGTTATCGAGTTCAATATTATTATTATTATTTTTATACTTAATCATTGAAGGGTGGTAATGTTTTATTCTAAGCTGTAAGAAATGAAATAAATAAATTATTTGTTCTTGTAGACCAGTGGTTCTCAATCTTTTCTTGGTTTCGGGGCACACTACACAGTAGAAGCCTTGAAAGTAGTCGCCACCGAAGAACGGAATCGTTTCTCCGCTAGATGATGTTACTACTGAACAGAACCGTCTCCATTTTCCCTGCTCGACAAAGCTGACCACGCTAGGAGAGTTCTTGACCGTGTCACGACATCAGATCTATTTTCAGTTCGCGACGCCTCTGGTCACTTCTCGCGTTACGTCGGTTGAGAACCACTTTGCAACGTATCTGTTGTCATTTTGGAAATGTAATTGTGGAGCTTGTTTCGAAAGGTTACCAAATCCATTTCAACAAATTGAGGAAATAATAATAATAAAAGCATGCAGAGTATCGAAAAGCTAGTGACGTATATTTTTTCCTCACAAATGCTGAGCAAACAATGTCAGAAAGCATAAACAAAGTAACTTTAATTGTAGGAATTCTACACGCTTTTTCATTTCCTCAACAATTGGATGGATTTGGCATCTCATTGGTACATGACAACATCATACGACGCATAAAACGTTACGAGGCGACCGTCTTTTGTCACACGTGTTTTTTTTATGCTGGTGACTTTTACGTACATACAAAATAGTGTTTTATTAATTATTCGATTTCTTCACTTATGTGGGATTGTCTGTGGTCACAATGGAGGAGAATAATGTACTAGCGATACCTTAATCACGTGGAAATATCAACTCACACATTGCCACGTGAGTATCCTTTTGTTCCTGGGTCATATGTCGCAGCAGACATTATTTCGCTATTTCTATGTTACGACAGAAAGCAGATAAACCTTTTAGACATAAGCCTTTCTAGATTTCATCCAGTTGTTGTTACCAAAATATCAAATTTGTGCTCAGTGACCAAGCTGCAGAAAATTTTCGTCAGTGGTGTAGTGGAAGAAAAAAATAGTACTAGAGCTCTTGATCATCATAGTTAATTGTTTGGAAAGTACCGTTTATTGCAGTATGTCAATGATAGCACTAATGCCACTTCCATTACAAGAATAAGTATTATTAAGAAAATATGATTATTTTTGTTACGAACCTGCTCAAGCTAGTTAAATTGTTGGAGCTTCTAACTAAACAATGGCACGGACATGAAGTACCCTGCAGTGAAAGGCTGCCAGACGTCAGATTTGGTCTTCAATGTTCTTATAGATACTTAAAAAAAAAAAATCATATTTTTTTTAAACAATTCGTACTAAAAATAAAAAAATAAAAATTTTGTTTATGCATGACTAAAAAGAAAAATATTATGCACTCTCTCATAGACAGTCACTTTATAAATTCTTCAATTTGCTCGCCCCATACTTTTCTTTTTAGTCATACATACTATTTTATTTTATTTTTTTACTTTTTAGTACGAATTGTTTAACAAAAGTATGATTTTTTAAAAAAAAATCAGTTATTTCGGTGTTCGGATATTTTTCCTTACCCAATATTTTGTAAGCTGATGTTTTGTAACCCAATTCCTCAAATGTTCTGCAACCAGTCAAACGCAATATCGTTGCGGGCTAGTATTTATTTTATTATAAAGAAGTTCTTACTAAAAACGTGCTTTTAATATATAGAAATATATTAAAGTAACAATGGAATATTGTATTGTCACCTGACTTACGTCACTGTACAAAATTTCATCATTCTATGACGTCGGAAAATGAGTTAAATTAAGGTTGCAAGAGTGGAAAACACGGGGATCATTGTGAATTAAAGAAAGGTATGTATGGGGCGGCGCCCTGGTCTTCCCTGGCTCAACTACACCCTGCTCCACGCGAAACACTTATTCTCTGCTTTTTTTAAAGTCTGTCACGATGTGATTTTTCTCAGTAACTATGTTTGGCTTCCACGGTAATGTAGTCAGAATTGCCAACCGTGGGATAAATATTTTTTGCGTGTCAACCTGATCAGGTGTCAATTTGCCCCGGTCTCCCACCTACACATAGTAATACGTACACATATAACGAAACTTGTGTGTGTTTCCTATCTTCGTAAATGGACTTCTCTCTCTAGACATTTATATAAAACATATAAGACATTAAAACAGTTAGAACTATCGGATAATATGTGAGCTACGTGGATATGTAAGAGATTTCATTTTTAAAAGTAAAATATTTTATTATTAAATTGAAAGTATTAATTAGTTTCTGAACTCTTAATTCTTATTTTAAAGTGACTTTAAAAGTGACTGTGACCCTGCAGATTGCTTCAATCAACTAAGAACTGATGATAATGAGTCTGCAGCATATAATAACTTCTTTGTCACGCTTATCTTTATATATTTGAAGCATTTGCGCACATGAAATTTCATTTCTCTACTTGAAAAATACTATTGATATTTTTAGCTAGAATTATACTGACCTCTAGCGACAAAAACTAAAAACTTTTAAGCAATTGAAATTGGTCTTACATCTTTCGTTACTAAGCCCTTTACGCAGAAGAATGATCATAATTTTCAGTTGGCCATTATTGAAGAAGTTCCGAATCACTGAAACCAGTTCCTGTGACTTTGAGTCATCTCTGCTAAATTACGATATCAACATCATAGTCCAAAACTAGGGATTGGAAAACAAACTGAATTTTGCCTAGTTACATATGTATAATTCTAAACGTCCAGAAACGTGCTCTATCTTGTGTAGGGGGGTTCAGAGATGTGTGAAAAGCGTAGTTCCGCCCATTTTGCCATACGGGTCGTTAGTCATAATACTTAATCATCTCCCTTCACCCGGATGTCACTCAGAAAACTCTGCCTCCTACTCTCATCAAAGGCCACCTAATTATGCATCGGAAAACAACAGTTGTCACTTCCATTTCCGTAAATGATTCAATTTTACACAGTTACCTGTGACATCAACTGTGAATTGAGAGAAGGAAGGAAAAGGGGGAGGTGATTGTTCAGTGTTGTTTGGCTTCATATTTATTGTGTGTGTGTGTGATCTGTGTTTTAACCAGATTTTCGTGCCCTCTGCCATTTTCCTTGTCTGAGAATTATGTAATTTCTAGTTTTCATCTCATTTCAATGATTTCAGTTCAGAGAAGCCATTGCATCTTCGTTAGTACAATCTTATCAGTTGTAATTAACTAGCAGATTGTGTGAGCAAGAACAGTTGGACTATATATATTGACGTTTTGCAGATTTGCGTCTTCACAACAAAATATAGACAGTGCTAATTACTAATCACACTGTAAAATCACAGTTTGAGTGCATGAAGTACAGAAGTACTGTTTCACTAACTCAGAAGTAGTCTTTCATTTCTCTTGTGTGATGCCGTTACTCGTATCCGATTATTTTTTTTGTCAGGAACTGTACATAAGCTCATTTCATCGTCGGTTTCTGTTGTTTTTCGTTTCTTTTCATAAAATTACGTTGTGAAACTTCCTTTCATTAAACCGTTCTCGCAAAGTAGCCACCTTTCGCCTTCATACACGAAGACATCATTCAGCAGATGTAGCAAATGTTTGTACGCGTTTTCTGGAACTAGTGTAGATTTCATTTTAACGACAGTAAAATCTTCATGAGAAGAAGAAGGAGAGCGGCAAAGAACAACCAAACCCATTTCGGCGTCAGTCAAAATTTGTTGGAAAAGACACGGAACTGTTGCATTTGAGGCCTCTGGCGTGTAAACACTGAACTAAAAGTCAATATGCACTTCACCCGAAAGGAGATGAACAAGGGTAAACTTTTCACGCGCCAAAAAGGGCGTAGCTAGAGACTAATTAAGAAAACTTCCGCTTGGTGACGCTGGTGTTTCATTAGTGAAATTTTCTTTTCTTCTTTTTTCCCTCCGTTTCTGGGGAAGGGAAAGTATTTTGTTTTTACGTAATTAAACGAATGAATCTATTAATTGTTTTATATTTGTGTCCTTTATGGTGTTACGAAAGACGCATAATTGAATGGAAAGTTACAGTGTTGGAAACATATTTTTTTGTTCGTTTTTATGACTGTTGAAACTTTACGTCACAAGACCCAGCCTTAGTGATCAGGCAGTAACGTCGCGGACTTGACTGAGGTTTCCAAGGGTTTCGCTCAGTTTCACCAGGTGAATGCCGGGATGGCACTTTAAGTAGAGCCCTGGACGATTTATTTCTCATCCTTCACCTAAACCATCTAAAATAATTCAAATACGTGTTGTAAAAGATTAAACAGAGTAAATAGTGCTATGTTTAAAGATCGAGAACAAATAAAAATAAATTATTATTATTATTATTTGCAGACTGGGCGTCCCAAAATTACCTAATCTTTCACTGTAAACAAGACAAGTGTCTCGAGATCGGAATTTCTGAACTGGATGTGTAAAGAGACACAACCGAACTTGACCTAATCCAACTCATAATTACTAATCTACCCTATTCTAATAAAATGTAAGAAAACATACATTAATAATTAATAAATGTGAGCTTATAGAAATGATTTTTAAAAAAAAAAAACTTAAAAAATCTGCTCAACAAGCCAGCGCTCTACCCACTGAACCACGGCGGGAGCTTCCAAGCAGTGATTTGGAACTTTTATTTACATCACGTATTGCGTAACAAGCCAGTTAGGTATCAAGCAAGATGGCTACCTATCTTCAAATTCCGAGATCGAGACACCCTAGTAAACAAGGTCTTCACATAGCGTAGGATATCTCAAGTATATCCAATTTATAGCCCATGATATATGTCTATATATATTGTCTCTATTTAGTGGCAAATAATATCCATAGGATATACTTCTGAGAACATTTCAAGTACTTAGAGTTTTGAATTTCTGAATTATTACTAAAAATTTCTGAGAATATCCTTAAAGAACAAACATTTTGGCCCTATACATATTTGCAGAATATAACAGGGATACCACAGGGATGTCCATAGAATGTGTTCAGTCCGAACAATCAGATATTTGTAGACTGTTTTAGTCATATATCTCTAGAATCATCAAATCCCTGTGCATGGCCCCTGGTCGATTGAAGATAGGCAAAAGCAATGTTATGAAGCAATTTATTTTTAATTTTTTTATGTCAGGCTCGTAGCCAAGAGGGGCTAGGGGATCCCGCCCTGTTAAATTTTTCTTGCTCCCGTGCAAAAATTTACAATTTTATATGTAAATAGGATATAATATAACATATCGTGAGCCTAAAGTTTTCGTATCTCCCCCTACAATTTATGACTGGCGACGCTCCTGGTACCTGTACCGAAAAAAAATATTATTTTACAAGATCAGTTATTATTAATTCATACTGAGGTTACGAATAGTAACCTTGGTCGCTAAATTACTGTAATTTTGTTAAATATGAAACCCGGATAGCATTAGTGTTAGACAAATTGATAAAAACCAGAAATTCAAGCAATTTTTAAAACAGAAAAGAAGAACAAATTTCTTAATGTGATAGTATCCAAATACTCTGCTTAAGTGGAACATTATTTAACATACACCTACATTTCTTTATAGAATCCTTGGTAGAATTACCGCGCGAAGAGAAGAGTTTTCACTGAACGTATTCCCTTTTCTCATTTGCGTAGGAAAACCATGTTTTCTTATCTATTATCAGTGTTTCCAAGTCTATAACTTTTTCAGTTAATTTTTGTAAGTATATATAGATTTTTTTCTATGTATAGAGTGAATGACAGAAATAACCAGAAACAAATATCCAAAAAGAAAAAAATGTCCTTAACGTTGCTTTTTCGGACTGCCATAGAGTAAAATAATTCAAGTTAGTATAATAATTAGTTTTTTTTTAGATGTTTCTTACTCCAAAATAAGTAAAGATATAAGCAAAAAATTAGAGAATTCTCTGAAAGATATGTTTACAAGGAAGTAATAAAATAAGTGTATTATTTTTTAAACAGTGTGTAAAAATGGAAAAACGTAACTTAAAAAAAAGTTTTTCCTTTGTATTTGCGTTAGGCCGAAATAATAATAAAAAAAAGGATTGCAGGAAAACCACAACAGCACAGAAACTAAACACAAACATAGCTTAATCTCTGTGTATGTCTTAACTCAAAATAGCCAAGAACAACAGAGCGGAACAGCTTTTTGACATGCTCCTTCTGGAAGATTTCCATCAGAGGAGAAAGAGAGACAGAGAGTTAAAGTACAAGCTGAGTAGACAAACACACACAGCGGTGGAAAGATTAACAAATAAAAACATATATGTATAAAAGTGATTAACATTGTTTTTCCTGTTATTCAACCAGACTTAACACGACATTTTCTGAGTGACAACACATGTGCTGTGTGTATGTGTGACAAGGCCACCAAATTTTACATATACAGGGTGTAATGAACGTCGACTGACAAGAATTCCTCAGAATATTCTGGAGGTAAAAATAAACTTTTTTTTTTAAATTTAAATCTTCGATCGAAAAAGCTCCGTTTTTGTGATTCCGTAAAGGTATCATGAAGAATGGTAGTTCTTCGAGTGACACTGACAAATTAGTCTGTTAGAGGCTGCACTTGAATGTCCGGATTTAGCGAACTATAAGCCCAATTTTGATGCTTGAACTTACATTTGAAAGCTCTTTGCCATACTAAGACACAGAAAACAAATTGAATCGGTAGGACTTCTGCGGGATCCCCTAGTGTGTGTCTTTTTGCTTTAGCCCCAAATGGATGCTACCGGGTGGGATTTGGGGGTTAGTTGCTGGCCCTAACAAGTTGGGGTAAATCGAAGCTTATTTTTTTGATAGGAGTTACCGTTTTCGAGATACGGAACCTACCATGGTCCAAAATCGACCTTTTGTATGAAGACTATGCACTTTTCTTTTAACAGACAGCCTTACAAAATAAGTGATATCTGTATAAAATACCTTTCGGGGTAAAGGGAAGAGTGACGCAAGAATTCTACTCATAAAAGAAGTGATATCTATTTGCGAGTGATTTTCTTTGTGTCACTATTGGAGAAGGAAGGATACTATATCTCTTAATTTTATTACAAAGGAAGCACTTCCACCAAATCACTCGCAAAATGGATATCATTTCTTTTGTGAGAATTCTTGCGTCACTCTTCCCTTTACCGCGAAAGGGTTTTTATTTTGATAACATTTAGGTTATGAAATTGCTGTGATCCACTGATGGACGATATAACCTGCTGCTGAAGTCTGAGCATATGCTGTCAGCTGTCGTCTCACTCACTCAAACCTGCACAAAATTCCACAAATTAAGGAATTCTTTATCACATGTTCTGGTGTAAGCTTTGAGTTCTGGTTGCCAGGCAGGGGAATAATTTAAGCTTAAAATTGTCCTAGAGAAAATCATTGCTGTGATCTTATATTAGCACACAATTGCGAATCTGGTAACATAACAAACCTTTTCCTAGTAACAACAGTGAGAATGGGTTTTCCGACCTGACCCAAAGATGCCTAAAGATTATAATTCAATTTGATTAACACGAAAATGACTTTGAAAACTAGTTACACAACGTAGCGGACATATCTTGAAGTTTTCCGTATGAAATGTGTTGTAAACTGTTGTTGCAGTTAAAAAGAAACGTGCTTCTATTGCAGAGAACTATCATATAATGTGCAGTATCAAAATTTCTTATAACTTCAGTGTTGTGGTTATAAAGAAAGAATTTTCACCACTGTGTAATTTGAAACTTTAATATCCAATTAACGAAATATAAGAGGAAACCATTTAATATCGGGTAGTTGAGGCAATAGAGAGCTCTTAAAGTTTTTATTTTTTTATTTGGTAAGTGATTGTAATTGGCCATACTTGAGAAAGAAGGAATAATTCCAGTCCTTATATTCTGGTGACTAAAGCGAGTCAAAAATAAGCGTATACACTCTACGGGGAAGTACGTCGTGGCGAACAACAACACTATCTTGTGAGTGCGCGGAAAATTTGGACGACGTATCACAGAATGGATGAGTTTATTTGTTTTTGTCTATGAAGATTTTTTTTTTTTTGGCTTTGTACGAGAGTTCAACTTAGTCAACAACGGAAATCCAATTGCATTATGCTACATTATGCAACATAATTGGATGCTATATTTATGGCGCTGCTAGCGGCATGACCATCTTCAACATGGAGTCGATCTGCTTATGTTCTACTCACTTTGTTAGTGGCGAAGGCACCAGAAAAGCTACGATAATTCCAATTATCCTCATCCAGTCATTCTGCCTAACATTTTTTCCTGATATTCCTCAATCACCTCTAGTTAAATATCGAAATAAAGACGAAATAAGATTTAGGCTCATGGACAGAGGGCTAAGAGATTATGTTTTAAAATGCCTAGCAATGTAGTTTTTTAAAAAAAGAAAAAAAATATTTTTAATTAGTTAATTCTGCTGTACTACGTTGGATTGACAAAGATACACGTAGGTTCATAGAAAATCGCCAACATAAAATTTTTGAAGTGGCACAATGCGACCTTTAGGTAAACATTTCTTTTGCTAATAACTTCGAAATGGATGGAGGGATTTGTGTTCCGTTATCTGTAACTTACAGAAAAATACCTTATAGTTTCTTTGATAGAGTTCATGTTCGATATAGGCTTGCTGTTCAAATTTTCAAATTTACAAACTTGCATCGTCCACATTTTCTGAATCGAAGTGTATACTCAAAGATCACCAAATCCAGCACTGTTTATTATTCATTCAGTTAAAAAAAAGGTATTAAAATCTATGCATATAACATTTTCTTTTCCTCTTTGTGTCAGCTTACGTAGAGAAATGCTTCTATTAGTAGGGAATGTTCTATGTTAACAGGAACACACTCATACCCACTTCCAGACTCTCTCTCTCTAAATACTAATAGTTCGTAAAGTAAATATGCGTATATACAAATTGAATTTTAGTAAATATGCGTAAAATATTTGGTCTTAAAAATGACGCATTGATGAGCCTAGGTGTGAGCAGTTACACACATTCGCACATCAGAGAGACAGAAGGGTGAAGGAAGAGGGAGAGAGAGAGAGAGAGAGAAAGTGAATTGTTTCTATCTTGTTTATTGGTTCGCTTAGCACAAGTAAAGCCCGCACTCGTATCACACGGAATCCGGAAATTTTCACTCGTGTGTGGGAAACAGACAGGTTGAAATCCAGGACTATATTTGTCAATGCAGGTCAATTTGCATCCACGTACGGAGGGAGTAGGGAATGGGGAATAGGACAGAGCGTTAGCTCAACGAACTCGTATACAAATTGTCAGTGAAATCAACTTCAATTTTTCCGTACGTATTTACACGTTTTCAGAAAAAAAGAATGGTCTTAAGTCACCCGGTCTTTTACTTGTATATTTTTTCTTTGCACTGTTTCTTGTTTCTGTGCGAGCCGATTTTGACTTCTAAACATTACTTCTTTGTAGAACAAACAAATACCTTTTAATTATTTTTATTTTAAAAAAAATATTCCCTTAAGAGACTTCAGTAAATGAAGTTTCAAAATCCAAAGTATTTCGTTGTTGGGTGTTAATGAGAATTTAAAGGGTCGCTTTTCAAAACTAATACTGTTCTCTTTATTTTCCCGGTATTAAAAAAGATGGGAGGCGATTCCAAGTCTCTTAGATTCATGGAAAGTGTTATAGGAACGTTCAATAAAAGAGCAAACTTCGTTTTCTGGTATTTTTGTCCTGGCTGTTATAACTTCAAAGAAGAAATTTTAGATTTGCTGTACCTTTAGATAAAGAAAAAGAGTTTTACTTTTGAACTTGGAACGAAGTATTTGTGTGTGTTTCCGAGAGTTAAAAAAAAAGGGGGAATTCTGAACCAATCGTAACATTCCGATCTACAAATTGGCAACATAACTCTTGTTCTGAGAAAACCGGAGTTTAAGGAAAGTATTTCTTCCCCCCCCCCCCCCCCCCGTTGATCTGTTGATATGGAACTTCTGTTTTTTTTTTATTAATAGTGTTAGACTATTTCTTTCATTTAAGTTTCTCTGCTGATTCTTTCTGAGTTCGACTTCGTCTTTCCCGCTTATCATTTCTGTTCGATTTTAATCCTTCTTTTTCTCCTTCGAAGACTTTTGTTAAATTCTTGTTACAAGCGTGTGGCATTTCTTCCAATATGCTTGGTTTATAGTCTGTATAGAATGTAATTTTTGTTATAGAGCTACAGAGTGACTTAACACTTATGCTCAAGAATTGTCACAAAGAAAATAGTAAAAAAAATAAGGAGGAATAAAATTGCATAGATTGATTTGATGAAACACGGATTGCTGATATTGCGCCGTTGGTGTATGCAACCCACATTACTCTGGAGTATAGTTGGTAATCTACCAGCCAGGCAGTTTCAGACTAGGTTACTGTATATGAAATCATTATTAAAAACCCCTTCGGTGTAAAGACAAGAGTAACGCAAGAATTCTACTCACAAAAGAAGTAATATCCATTTTGCGAGTTACTTTCTTTGTGTCACTACGACAGAAGCGTTTCCTTTGTATTAAAATTAGGAGATTTAGTATCCTTTCGCCATAGTGACACAAAGAAAGTAACTCGCAAAATGGTTATCACTTCCTTTGTGAGTAGAATTATTGCGTCACTCTTGTCTTTACCCCGAAGGAGTTTTTAAACTGATATCACTTATTTTGTAAGGCCGCCTATTAAAAAAAGTGCATAGTCTTCATACAAAACCCCGATTTTGGGCCATATCTCGAAAACGGTAACTCCTATCAACAAAATAAGCTTCAATTTATCCCAACTTGTTGGAACCTGCAATTGACTCCCAAGCCCCCCGGTACCAACCACTTTGGGCTAAAGCAAAAAGACAGACAGAGATCCTTTTGTATCAGTTGTGAAAATTCTGTGATTGGGATAAAAAGGTCATATCTCTAGAACTCCGCCGATTTTGACGAGTGAAACACCGTTTGAAAGGTATTGAAGCGTAGATTACGATTCCACAAGATTCGACCGCGTATATGGTCTGTGATAAGTGCTATCACCAGAAATGTGAAATTCTGATTTTAAAAAAAAAAACTCCCTAGGGGGTCCCAGGAAGGTCCTACCGATCATTTTTTTTTTCTGTGTATTAGTATGCAAAGAGCTCTCAATTGCAACTTCAAACATCCAAATCGGGCTTCTAGCTTGCTAGATCTGAAATTAGCTGTATATATGTGAGTGCCGCTAACAGACTCGTTGTTTAGCGTCACTCGAAGAACTATCGTTCTTGTGATTCTACACTGAGCTGGCAGATTATTATTATTATTATTATTATTACATTAGTTACGCTTCTGATAATTTCTGCATTTTAGTGAACTCAAAATATCGTATTTTGAAGGCAGAAGAATTCTTAATTCAATTTTATTCATATCACATGCTCTAATCCATTAATGATTACTGATCATTGTGTACAGATCTTCGTGCGTATATATATATATATATTCAGTGGCGTGGGAGTAACTAGGGTAGGGTACAACTAGTGAGGAGGGGGATCGAAATAAATCGATCAGAGCCAGGACAGATACAGAAGAATGACAGGACAATGCGTTATCTGAAACTTACGAGTAAAATTGAACATATATAGATTATCCAGTGATGCTGCTGCTGTGAGTGTGTGTGTGATTGTTTGTTTGTATGTGTTTCATGATAATCTTGTTTATCTCGTCCTGAAGTTAAAACCTATTTTTCCCTGGAATACTATGCATGGCTTCCCCCTCCTCTCTCTCTGGGTGTGTGTGTGAGACAGAGACAGAGAGAGACAAATGAGGAGAGAATGCGTGGGTTTCGATGTATTTTGTACACTTCCAAAAGTGAGGGGAAAGAGGGGGAAACACTGTCATAGTGCACTGGAATGTAATTTTTCATATTTACATCTTTTTTTTTATTAGTGCAAGTTTTTTTTTAATATTTTGAAAGATCATTTTACTGACGCCACCCACATGCCTGTATAACGTGGTCCATATTTTTGTCTCTTCCACCCATGTTTTATTATTATTATTTTTTTTTTTTAGAATTTGTAGAATAAATAGAATTTTGCTTCTTCCCGCAAAAAACTTTTTTTTTAATACAGATATGAAACTAATTAATGCTATTTACATGATTAGACGATAATCAGGTAAGATAAATGCATGTACTCGTTGTAATTTGATTGTGTAGACGGTCGGAAAGACATGAACACAAATCATTTGAATGTTTGCCGGTTTTTTTTTTGTGCTGTTGCTACTAACTGAATGTCGGTACTTAATTTTCTTGTCTGTATGTTTAATTGGAACAAGCGTACCGAGTGCCACGTCTCGTCTCGTCTATTTTTGAATAATACAATTTAATAATGGATAGTTCGGCTATATCTTGCTCCCTCCGACAATATCATTGTACTCCGTAACCCCTCTATGTGCTTTGTAATATTATTGTTTAAAATATTATCTAGTATGGTGGCTCAGTTGGTAGAGCGCTCACCTCTGGTGCTAGGGCTCGTCGGACTGATCCCTGCTCATGCTATGTGAACTTTGTGGTTGACAAACGCCGTGTACGTGGGTTTTCTCGGGGTGCTCCCGTTTTCTCCCACTTTCTTCATTCCACCAATTCATCCCATCATCATCTATACACCTTGAGCCATGGTTGCCTAAAGGCCTTAAATTCTATTTAACTTTTATTGTTTGTTGGAAACAGGTCCTTTGGATTCTATGATCCAATAGTAAGAGTCTGATAGTAACAGTTCCCATGGCTTGTAATGTCTAATGGTAACAGTTACCATGGATTTTATACTCTAATGATATCATCATCCATGGATTCTATGATGTAATGGTAAATTTGCCATGACTTCTATTATACACATATTCAAGTATTACGTAGGGACGTTTTCTTTAATATGATTCCAACCGAACTTGACGTACTAGTGTAAGAAAATATTATTAACACTTCAGTTATTAGACACATATTCGCGCGTGACGGGCTAAAGAAACAATGAAATTGAATCCAACCAAACATTGCAAACCAATACAGGAAAATGCCCCAAGAGTGTTTTAAACTGTACCGTTTCCATGGTAACGAGGCTTAATTTCTAGAACATTACATTAAATGTAAACCACATACTCATTCATTTCAATTCTATAGACATGACGGAAAAGATTTTTAACGCTAGTCAATATGTCGAGCCAACCTCGTATTCCACTATATAATGACAATTCAGTAATGCTACATTGAATGTTACATTTAAAACACTAAAGTAAATTACTTGTATGCGATTGACTATCACGCAGTAAGTTGGCGAGGCAGTTGAACACTAAATTGCAAATAAGCAAAGGAAAATTGCTTTAAAATTATAATATTAGAAAAAAGAATTGTTTACTTTTTAATGCTTAAGCTTCATAGCCCATCTAGTGTCTTCTTGACAAGTAATGTTTTATGTATAAATTATAATTAAAGAAATCAAAAGTGGTAAAATACAAACATGATTTATTATCAAGTCTTGAATTACGTACAATGTAATTTTGAAAATAATTCAAAACTAAAATAATGGATAAAAAGAAAATAAGGCGTGTAGATATTTATCAGTCCAGACTACTAAGAAATGTAAGTACCCCCCCCCCCCCTTTGTGTTTGTTAAATTGCTTTGTTAGCAGTACTTGGTACAATAATACCCCCTTTAGTTCAGTTTTTGAATAATTCCTTTCGATATTTCTAAAACCATTTTCGAGTTTTTATCGTTTCGTCAAATGCTCTACTTCAGTGTTTTTTTTTTCTTATCTTTTTTTCTTGTTTAAGTTTTGTCTTTTAATAACGATTGTAAACATGGGAAACAACTATAAACAATGTTTGAGTGTAGTGAATTCGTCGCTTCTCCCTCGTCCTTTCATAAAGGATAGATATAACAAATTTCTGTGTCGTATTTACGTCAACCCCTTGAAGCCGAAACGTATCTCCAAAATCCATTAGCTGCGGACATTAAAGGTCATTTTAATACTCGGTTTCTGTGCAGATGAGAGTCTGTTGTGACGAGGCTGTGGCCATAAGAATGCCACTTCCTCTGTCAACGCCAAAAGATCATATAAACACACATTTACCCCCTCCCGTGGTTTTCTTATATAACATTATTTGTCTCATTATCTGTGTTAAATATCAGACTAGTTTTTGCTCTTTTCTTTGTCGAAAATTAAATTGTTTTAACGTTTTATTTCTCGTCTCTTTGATTTGAAGCTTTAATAGTTTTGAAATGATAAGTATCTTTGTTGAGATTGATATCCAGAGACACCTGGTGACGGTAATGTGAAAGCTCATTTTGTAGGACATTATCTTACGGTCACAAGGACAGTATAGCACGCTCCCCTCTGTTCCCGCTGGCGTCCCGGGAGCCGCCATTAGAGAAGGAAGAGCGTTGTTGTGTACCAGATGTTTTGTTTGCAGAAGTTTTCGGGATGAATGGTTCAGTTGGTCGGCGGTCAGTGGTGTTGTGTTCTAAATTGCTTCTCCAGTCGTCTGCGTACATAATACATTTTAAAATGGAAACATAAGGGAAATCAGAGAGAGAGAGCGGGGAGGGAAGGAGAGAATACCTTCAGAAAAAGGATAGGAAAGCCATTATTCCTTAAACATGACGCAATGCGACGCTCTTTTTTTTTCTTCTCGCATTGAACACATATAGCTGTAATGTTCTATGCAATGTGTTAAGTCTAAATGCATGAATCAGTCTTGACTCTTTTGAGTTTTGACTTTTTGTATACTATTTTTAACTTGCTTCATGGCTCAAGCGGTTGCGCGTCTGACTACGAATCGGGTGGCCTGGGTTGAAATCCCGGCCAAGACGGTGGAGACTTTTCTTCAGTGCTCCCACGCTTGGCGCTCTGATGTGCACTCAGTTCGCTATCAAATTGAGTATCAGATTGTCCTTGAAATTCCTGGGATCTAGGTATCTTGGTAGGTAACGGGTGTCGAACGTGGGACTCACCATTCCACTTCACTTCGTGCCGTTGGTCGGTAATATGTGGAGTACTACCGGCACATCCCCCATGCGCCGTTCACAGTGTGTGTGTGCTTTGCACCTGTAGTTTTTCCATTATATAGACTTTTTCGAACGCACACGACGTTTTTTGGAACGACATCGGCCAGTGTCGATTGATATCACGCAATGACATCTTGAGACAGTGATGTTTCTCTCAAACTTAATATTTTAACCTGCCAAGTTTTTTTGCACGTTTTCTGGAAAAGCAATGAAACATCGTCCAACGCCAATATCGATCGATGTTTATCCAGAACGACCAACCATGATCGATATTAACCCAGTATATGCTGTTAGGAATGTCAAAAATAATTTAGTATCGAACCGCTAATACAGTTTTACCAAAGAACCTTCTGAATCAATAAAAACCGTAAACCAATTTCATTATAAGTAAAGTTCAAGACACAGTTCTATTATGCTTTAAGAGTTATTTATCTCAGAGAAAAACTACCACAAAACTAACTACAAAATTTTCTAATGATTTGTAGTATATTCTGGAGTGCCTCAGGGTTCTATTCTAGACCCCAAATTGTTCAATAATTTCATTGATATAATTATAATAGATACAACATTTTCATACTGATGACTGCTTAATATGAAAAACAAGATGAAGAGTGTACTTTTAAAAGGGCAATTTGGATATTTTTTTAGTTTAACGGTATTTTAAAAAAAAAACAAAGTGATAGCTACCCGTACTGACATTAATATGTAGAGAAAAAATAAATTACCTTAAGTTTGATAGTGACCTGAAAACTTTTAAGAGGACATCAGTCAATAACACGAGCTTATCTATCAGGAAAGGTCTCCATCAAGTACAACAACATTAGTGATTTGGAAAAAACGAAATCTTTATATACCTGACTAGTACTTAGAAGACTATGTTAATATTTTAAAGTGGTTTGTGAAATCAAATACTTGGACGTGTGAATTGATTCAAAATAAATTTTTAATGTTTGCACTAGAGCAAAGTTTCGTGTGAACATTTTTATGAAGATGAGATTTTTTTTTATTATTTAGAGAAAAATTGAAGAAACACAGAACATGATCATATTTGAAAGGATATTTCTAAATGTTTTTCTCTTTATGAATATTGTCTTTTTTTTTATGTAACGTTCGTTATTTTGTGTTTAGTACTTTGTGAAATACTGTATTTTTACAACGTGATGAATCACTTGTAACAACCCTGTGTATATACTGGTGTTTCAGAATTTGACGTGAATATTGAAATCTATCTCCTAACCCTTCTTTCTTCCCCCCCCCCCCCCCTTTAGTTCTTCCTTTAGAATCATAAAATTCACTTCTATCTCTTGAATCCTTTTCGTAAATACTCTGGTGCTACAAGACTTGATCAAAACGTTGGAACATCTTCGGTATTTATGTGTAGTCGCTTCTGCAGGAGGAGTAGAAAGGGACAGAGGATTTTCGTGTTCGTTGGATTTACAGAGAGTATTTGAGGAACGAGTTTTGTGTCGTCCTTTTTCCTTTAATACTGATACCAGAGATACCTTTCTAGAGATATTTTTCCTTCTTTTTTATTTTCCCTCACTCCCTAACGATGCGTGATGCTTCTGCTAGAAAAAAAGATATATGTATGTGTGTTTCCGTCTTAACCCCACCGAGATGATACGGAGAGAAATCATTCATCCTGGTCTCTTTTTCTCAATGGAATCATTTCTATGGAATCGTGATAGTTGTTCCACGGTAGAAACTGTTCCAGTGACATAATCGTAACTGGCATTTCCGCTTCTTCTTTTTTTTTTTTTACCTCAATGATATATTTTTTCTTCTGTGTGGGAAATAGCCATAACGAATGACAAAAAAAAAAAGAAGTTAAAATTAAACTCCCACTTTGCAACTATTGCCTGCATCGGTGCTCCAAGTGTAAAAAAAGCACAGACGGTATGTTCTCCTAATATTTCACCTATTGATCAAAATGTGACATACATTGTTTCCCTGAAATAATGGGACAAACTTCCGCAGGTGATTATCTACACCGAAGGAAGAAAATAGTTCCTTCGATGAAATGTCTAAATGGGCATAGTTTCGGAGCTACAGGTGCGTAAGCTTAGCCAAGCCAATGATTGATGTAGAGAATCACCTCCCGAAATTTGCAGCATTACATCAGGGACATCATTCCAAGGCTCTTCAGTGCTCAAAAACCATAGTTGGTGTGCCATACTGGTACACACTGCCTCACTTCGAGTTCGACCATTGGCCTGGCTTACATCAAGACTTTTGTTTCTAGGACTATTCTCCGCGTCGCAGTCATTCAAACGATCTTTCATGCATGCGATTTTCAACGCAACGCATTTTAAGCTCTTCTAGTCTTTTCACTGCTTTGTGGCATCTGGGTCTTCTCTATTGGCTGGAATTTACTGAATTATTATTGTAATGCGTGTTTAAAATAACATAATCATTATTAATGTGAGTTTTCTCTATGTTCATAAAACATGTAACTATTATAGTAAGCAGCCCAATTTGTGACTTTATCTGTTAAGTGACCGAGCCTCCGTGATCTAGCGCCTACAGTCGCTTCTTCAGTTAAGCACCAGCGGTGGCTCAGTAGTAGAGTGCGTGGGGTCGTTAGCTCGATCCTGCCTCGTCACTTGTGGGCTTTGTGATGGACAAACACCGTGTTCGTGGGTTTTCTGGAGGTTCTCCCGTGGGTATCCTCTCACATTCTTCATTCCACCCATTCTTCAATTATCTTCCATTCGGCCTGAGCCAAATTTGCTTCAAGGCCTTAAATAAAATTCATTTTCAGTGAAGTGCTAAAAAGGTATTCACGCTTAGGTAGTCTGACAGGTTTTCCAGGGTTTTCTACAGGCCATTGCCGAAACGATACCTGGATTAAGACCTTTATCTTCGCCATCCTTCCCGAGGGAATGATCGCTGAGGAACGTTATGTGTCAGTCGTGACGGGCTTAGGCCTTAGATACCATTAAACGTCTACAAATGGAAATGAATCCATTAAATTTAACTTAATTGCCTTCTGTGTAAACGTTGTTCGTTTTGAAACTTGTTTACGTTCGCCAGATAGGACAGACTTCTTTTGGTACTGTATATCAGTACATTTTCAAATGTGTCACTGTCACTGATAAGAGTGCTCCAACTCCATTATCGGTTCCTGTGACAAAATTAAAAAAAAAAATCACGTATTTGAAATAACTGAAAGTTTTATTTTCGCTTCTCGTAGTCTGTGTGGTCCTTGGTTGGTGTGGTTTTTCGATCAACCGTTACCGACACCCGTCCTTCTAATTTTTTTTAAAAAAGTATAGTTTTTATCCTTTACGTTTCTTCATATGTATTTTCTACCCTACTCTTTCAAAAACCCACCTGGTTCTTTCTTTCTCTCTTTCTTTTTCGATTTTTTTCTTACATCACCAGTCTCAACCACCTTTTCTTAACTTCAGCTACTTTCTCTCATGCATTCCTTCTTAGTTCTTTTTTTTTGGGGGGGGGGGCAGGGTTGAAAGCAACCGGAGAAGAAAGCTTTTTCCGTTACCCTGATATTGCATTTTCTTTCAAATCACTTTCGGCGGGAAGGGTTTCAGAAGAGAGAGAAAGAGAGAGCGAGAGAACGTGAAGAAGGGAGAAGGTAAGACTTCGAAAACTAAACCTTAAGGATGCCCGAGATTGTGAAGAAAAGAATAAAAAAAAAAAAAAATACTACGAGGAACGGTTGAAGAAGTAGGAGTAAAAAAGGGGGGAGGATAACGTTAGGTTTTTGTTTACAAGGTTTGAATCTAATCCATCAGATGGCAGGGCGAATTGCACGAAAAGCTTTTATTGCATACGCTTGATGAAGCTTTAAAAGTTCCTAGTCTATATAACGCGCCTCTAGATCTGAACTACATCCTGTACCCTTTCCTCTCCTTTCTCTCACCCTTTTCAATAAATGTTTTCAGTACCTTCGAATTCTCTTTTGGGTGTTTAGCGTAGCGACGAGTTTTCGTTTCTCAATATTCGTTTTTCTTTCCTTTTTTTGGTCGACCTTTGTTGTACAAACGATATCTTCCTTTTATTCTACTTCATTGTTACTTTGTTCTTGTAGCAGTAGTTGTTTGTGTTTATTTCCCTTTGAAAACACAAACCCCTTCCCCCATGTCTCTTAAATTAAATACTGGTGAAAGCGAGCATAATATTGTAAGAGCTAAGGAATTTAGCCAAAAACATCTTCGTGCAGGTGAGAAAGTGTCATTAACTAAAGCGTCGAGGGAGTATCCGCGTTTGCCTTTCGATTTCATTATTACGAGGACCCATCTTTTTTTTCTTTCCTATACAGAACAATTAGATATTAAGGGAATATATTGTACCCAGGACACTAAATATCAAGGAAATGGTTTTAGAGAAAGAAATGCTTTTAAATCATTAAGTGGAGTATGAACTTTATTACAATACAGAAATTGGCAAAACAAATACAGATTTAACTTAACATATAATCGAAAATTTCGAACCACATCTTTTCATGTCGCATCGAACCACTGTAATCTCAGCTAGACAGATAGTCAGAAATTTATTTTAGTTTCAGGCTCAGAACAAAGTAAATCTTCAGTCGGAAGTTCTAAAACTGGTCTGTACCCTTTTCAGCAGATTCTGACCGCCGTCTGAATTTGACAGAAAGGCGTCTCAGAACAAGTGAAATGTGCAGGCGACATCGAGCCAGGAATATCTCTAAAGATGAACAGAAAAGTGTTAAGAGGATGGCGACATCTAGAAAGCTTTGAATCAGTGATACATATTACATTTATCAAAACCTTTTTATTGATTGATTGCAATACACTGTATCCAAGTTGCTAATATGGATGAAGTCAACACCTCTTTGAATCCTTGTGGTAACATTTGCAAAAGTGAGAGACTGCAACTTTGTGTAGGGCTGTAATGGAATTTGCAGACACTAAACAACAACACGTATACACATCAAATGCATCTAGATTGCCCCCGCAATAATCCTACTCGTAACCACAAGATGAAAGGTTGGTAACGTTTTTTTTTTCAGTGTAGAAAAAATTGTAGGGGGCATGTACGTATAAGCGGCGAGGATGCGTTCACAAATATATATATATATATATATATATATATATATATA
>JAGDQP010001892.1:90447-105969 GCA_022664845.1 Lepisma saccharinum
CCCCCCCCCCACTGGTATCATTCACACCTCCCTGCTCTATATGTTTTCTTTTAGTCAATTATGTTTTTATTATTGTATGTTGAATGTTATCATAGCTTCAAGTATTGAAAATCTTAGTAATCTTGCTAGAACTGATTTGTTCTAGCAAAATTTCAGTATTTTGAACATAATTATAAATGCAATTTTAAAAGACAGATTCTGAAAAAAAAATCTATTGTAGGGGTCTACAACTCTTTATTACTTATTTGTGAAAAAAAAAATGATAGACTATATTGTATTAACATTTTGCTTAAACTATCATGGATCTTGTTTCGCAAATTTGAGTAGTCTATTGCATTTTCAAGAAGAAACGAACGTAGCTTAAACTACTATTTTGCCAGTATATAGATGATTTTTTTCGATGTATGTTACTTTCATTTCTCGTTAGTTGGAAACACTGCGTCTGGATGGCCTCTCACTTTCGAAGCTTCAAAGTCCTGTCCTCGACGGAATCCAATCGAAACTGTGCTCGTTCATCGACTAGCCTGACCTCTCGTGGGAACCAATCCAACTTATTTCCAAGGTTGACCTGATCTTCAAACCAATCTAAAGGTTCTGCTCAATTCCTCTCTCTCTCTCTCTCTCTCGTTTCCTCTCTCTTTCCTGCTTTTCCTTTTTCGTCATCACACACACTCACAGAGAAAGTCATAGACGTTTCTATCCGCTCGCCTTAGCCAACCAAATGACTATCATTATGACCTGAGGTCAACTGGTGACCTAATATGTCTGAATGGCTTCTTCGCATTGACCTTTAGAAAATCAACCAAGCAAGATGCGCATATCAGGCAAAAGGAGTATAAAAGGTGGTTTCCATTCATTCATTCACTGCCGTCACACCCCATCCCTGTATCCCATGTGGTTTACCCCATTGCTATCCTCTCCCCTTCGACATGGGATTTTCTCCATCCCTTCTTCATTTCTTGCGGTTATTTCGTCATTTAGAAGAGAAGAGAAGAGGTAAAAAATAGCCCACAGGGATCTCTTAACGTGGTAGCGTAGCCAAGTTGCACAATATACGGCCCACAATCTGGAAGTAACTTGGTGGTCATATTTCTTCTTTGGTTTTCAGTCTAGAATGCAAGTCGTAAGCTTTTTTCACGGGTATTTTTAAAACTTTCAGCTTGAAAACAGGATTTAAACCTTATTAGATTATTACGATTACTATTTCAATTCATTTATTATAGAGTAACAATTTACAATATTTAATTTATTAAGCTTATTGGGGAATGTCTTACTTACCTTTTCCTTCTGAAAGCTTTCAATACACGAGCTAAACAGACTAAAGTCTATGTAACAGGTAACAAAGTCAGTACTAGCTGCTCAAATTAAGGTTAGTGTAAAGTAACGATTTCCAGCGCCAGGTGGCAGCACTATTGTCGCATGTCTCTCATGTATTTTTATCGTTACACGAAATTTCAATGCTGCTCCTACAAATTCAAGCCTAGAGAGCTCTAAACTCTCAGGGAAGATAGTTCATAACCAATTCAAGAGATTTTCTATCCGTGTTGATTTATTGTTTTCTTTTTTGTTCATTGTTGGAAGAGCTTCATTGTTATAGGTTTGGATATTCACAAGAACAATCAAGTGATTTCAACAATGAACAAAAAAAAATCGGCACAGATAGAAATCTTGGAATGGTTATGAACTTTCTTCCCTGAAAGTTGGTACTGTAGGCTTGAGTTTGTAGGAGCAGTATTGGAATTTCATTCAACGATAAAAATACATTTGACGTATACGGAGGTAGTGCTGCCATCTCTTGTTGGAGATCGTTGCTTTACATTAACCTTAGGTAATTTACAGAGTGCAGTTAAGAGACCTCGGTATACGATTCGTATTGCATTAATTTTTTTTATTTATGGCATTTAGGCATCTAAGGCACAATAGTATTTATGGCATTTAGGCTCAGATCGGGATAGGGGGAAGGGAAAGGATTCGGGAACATGTCTGCCAGGGCGTATATTGAAGGTGCCATCCCGGCATTTGCCTGGTGTGACTGAGGAAATGCCCTGGAAAAACCTGTCAGGATGATCTGCCGCTGGGATCGAACCTACGAACCTCCCGAAAGCTACACCAACGCTCTACCACTGAGCTACGGCGGCTTGGTGCCTACTGTTCGTGTCAAAGATACTGGACAAATGACAACCAACAATGAAATATATTGGAAAGCACCCCCAATAATATTTTATGAATATGTAGCAAATGAACCATGTGAGATTTTGACATTGTTTATTTTAGCTGAGAAATTAAAATCCTCGTAATAGATGACGTCACACGCCTACCAAATTACGGTTATTCTCATTTCTCAGCTAATGTCAAAATCTGAGATAGCTCATTTGGTACACATTCACATCTACTATTGGGGCCGCTTTCCAAAATTTTATTATTGCTTGTCATTTGTCCAGTAAGTTTACCCTAAAAAATATGAAAACTCTCTCTTTCTCTTTCTTTCTTTCTCTCTTTCTCTTTCTTTCTTTCTTTCTCTCTCTTTCTCATACACACAGACACACACATCGAAGGTACTAAGGCCTCTAAATATCAGAGTGGTTGGTCGCAGGCTTCATACAAGTTTCATATATGTATATTCCGTGCAAGTTAAGTTTCAAAGATTTAATCTAATTTATTGCTTACAATGTGAAAAAAATGTAAACCTCTTGTACAGTCAGTGGCAAAAGTTCGTACTCAGTCGTAAAATTTCTTCTCCGAGTAACTTTCAAATGTATAGACCGATTTGAATATGGTTCCCTGTCTTTGAAACAACAACAATAACAACAAAAAAAAAAACTTACCTTGGTTTTAAATATTTTCCATGTCCAAGCTTTGCTTTTATTTACTTAACGTAAAATAAAATAATAGCTGAGCAAAGCAAAGCGTTGTAATTAAAAATTATAAATGTGTAACAGTTTCACCAACTAACTTAACAACTTGGCTTCATCAGACACACACTTGAGTATTTTATATAATTAGTGATTTATTTTGAAGTGATTCAGTCCCATTTTTTTAGACATATAAAGCGACTCCGCGACATAATCTATCTATTTATGTATGTATGTTCGAGCATAACTGTGGAACGCGTGGAGCAACAATTTCAACCAAACTTGGGAACACATAATCACTTACGACCTGGAAAGAAATACTGTGGGGGTAAGAAACCACTAGCACCACTAGGGAATGGAAAGCGAGTGACATGTAAAAATAATCGAAAGCGGCCTATATTAGTGTCGAATCCATAGTTTATGGGGTCGCTGAGATGAATAGTAACACTCCCGACACCGTTTAAGTCCAATTGGCCACGGGGAAAGGGGGGAGATAAGAGGTGAAGAATAAAATGTCCAAAATGACGGACAATAGTGTCGAATCCATATTTTTCGGGGTCGCTAAGCTGATTGGTGACAATTCCAATGACATTTAAGCCCAAATTTAGTCTTCATATTTCATTGATTCCGCACCAACAGTCGGGCAAATCAGTGGTCCCCAGATAATCTATTATATCGAGACTTTATCGAAACTTTGTTGCTTAAAACGTTGGAAAAGGTAATCTTGAAAATGAGTTATTGGAAATATAAGAATATTGAAGACAATGTTTGGTTCTTCTTTTTGTACTGCCAGTAAATAGTAAGTCAAGCCAGTTGAACGGTTCCGTTCTTCTAAAAGGTGGTGACTCCTTCAGTTTCAGTAAGATTCAGAACAACAAGTGAAAGCAGCTTTAGTAAATTATTTCTCTGTATATATTCAACCATTTTTCTGACTTAAATATACACAGGGTGTAACTTAATGCACCGACAAACCTTGAGAGATGATGATATATATTTTTTTAAAAAGTCAAAGAAGCATTATTCACCGGTGTATAAATTCCGCTGCGTTCTGGATCATTTTAATCGATCTGCATATACATTAACTATAAGGCAAAAAGTTTTGGCAAACCACATAATAAATACTCGCATCACTAGTTCACTATGAAGCGCATACAGATTCACTATATTTGCATTCTCTTACCTATTTTACAAATTTAGTGGAACACTAAACTAAGATCTAATTGTGTTTACTGTTTTAACCTTTAAGGATTTAGAATTTAGAATCATAAACTGTCATGCTTTTATTTTAACTTCGAAAGTAATCGTATTTTCCAACTATAATGGCCGTCATTCTGTTTTTCTAAGAACATTTTGAGCTATCTCTTGAATTTCATTACAGTCGATCCATAATAATAAAGAACAGAGATACAGTATGTTCATGTATACAAAGATTTGCTCTCAAACACATACAGACTCTCACAGGAACACACACTTTTAAAACATACTCTTTATTTTTCTTTTCGAAAAGCAGCCCAATAAATCCTTTTTTTTTTTTATTCATCTATTTATAGAGGAAAAAGTTACATTTTTCTTGGGGCGGGGGGAGCTCGTAGTATTTCCTTTTCATATGTCTTTGCTTTAATTTCTTATCATAGTATTTAACTCTCCTTTCCCCCCTCCCCTCGCCAGCCTTTTTCCTATGTGTCATTCAGAGATATACTTCTTTTGTAAAGGCATTAGAGGATTTTTTTTTTTTGTGCTTTTCTTTGGAAATTACTATTAAAGCTATTATGGGACATCGTTTTCTTGCCTTTATATTCCTACCGTCTTCGCTAGAAAATTATTTCCACTCTCAATTCGTTATTTTTTTTAACTGTGAAAGAAATCTTTCAAGAACTAAACGAACTTTCAGAAGGAGATTGATATAACTGTCTTTAAAAATACTTTAAAGCACTTTTCTTTCAGTCTGTAAAAGAAATTCCCTATCTTTCGTTTCTTAAAGCCTTCAGTAATAAAAAAAAAGAAAGAAAGAATATTTGCAATGAAAACGCCAGAAAAAAAAAGTATTTTCCAAATTTGCCTTCTGTATTTAAGGACAACATTCAGTATACGAGCTTTCTAAAGGCTCGTTAACAGGGGGACGGTAAACATGAGAAAGAAGAATTAGTTTTTCGTCCCTACTTGCGTTCTTCTCCTCTAGAAGTTACCCGTAATCATTGTTATCGCTGGATGTGCGACCTCGCAATATCCTGCTGTTACGACACTGTTTTAAAAGTAACGAAAAAAAAGAGCGTGGCATCTGAACATGACATCTGAAGTCCCTTGATAAGAGTTTTTTCGTTTCTTCTTCTTATTTTTTTATTTTTTTTTCAAGTTCTAGAGTTTAGGTTCTTGGGGAGTGAGGTAGAAAAAGGGGACAACGAAAGAAAGTTTCATTTCTCCGTACTGCTGGTTGGTTAAGACAGAATTACTTGAAGACAACGGGCTCATATACTCTTTGTTTATGGATTTACTTCGTTTTACAGTGTTGCAAGCTGCATATGTTGTAATATCATTGTTTTTGTTTTGATCATTTCTATACACAATCGCATATACCAAAACATGTTTTTTTTTTATTTTGTAGCGGAATAATAGTTCTCCTTTGCAACATGTTCCGAGTTACTTGTATTGTTTTATTCCAGGACTTCAAATCGTCAGTTCATTATCTCCTGTTCATGGGGGAAAGAAATGGGGAAGGTAACGTTCTTATTTCAAGATACCATTCCGGATACCTTTCTGGCGTGACGTGAGGAAGAAGCAGGGGAAACTATCAGGATAATCTGTTATCATATTTAAACCACAGAACGTCTCCATTTTGAGCCGAGAAAACTTCTTTTAAACCATCTTGCTGTGTTCAACAATGTTGCCATCCGATGATTTTTAATTGGTTGTACACTGTTAAACAATTTCAGGCAGTTGGCTGGAAAAAGCTAGGCAACTATAGCTGCCTGGACATTTCCTGTAACTTAGCTAATAAAAACCAACAATTTTTCAGGTTTCAGAAAAAAAAAATATAAAAGCCCGAAGCGAGATTTGAACACGGGTTGTTTAGTTAGAAGTCCAGAGTCTTACTAACTGGACTAAACTGCCAGTGATAAAATATTGCATCAAAACAGTGTAGAGTGTCATAAATACGTTGTCCGAGCCCCGAAAACATGAACAAAGTTACTGCCACAACTTAAGCCATGCTGTTTGCCAGCCGTGTGTTCTGAGGCATTAGGCCAGAGACTCGAAGTTTCCGGGTTCGAATCCTGGCTGGAGCATGAATATTTGTCGATTTTAACTAGAACGTGAAGTTACTAGAATGGCCAATACAAAATAAAGTTTACCAAAGTCTACTGAAACAGAAAATTGAGAATTTACGGCTTCCAATAAGGTAAACGGCACCTCTCGCGACTTTTTCAGGATTATTGAGAATACTGATATCTGTATGAAACTCTACTGGATATATCAAAGCACTTTCCAAAAACATTTAAGTGTGGATATATTTTTCAGAACTGTTATACTGGTCAAGTGTCGAAGTTAAACGTCAACAGTAGGTTGTAGCACATGCTTGAATTTTGCTCACCACCTACCATCCAGACTGACGTATTCAAGGGTATTCCATAGTTTTACTAGATCAATGCTAGAATGCTACCTACGATAGAAGCAGCCCTGACCGCTGTCTTTTCCATCCATTTCTTCAGAAGACACGATCGCCAAGGAACTTGCGACGGACTTTTATAGTATCTGTTCAGCTCATTAACATGAATTAAAATCAAGTGAAATAGACCAAAGAACCAATTATAGGCATTACAATGCTTCTCTTGACTTGATTTTTCAAATGTTCCTACTTACCTGTGAGCTTTTAGTTGGTAGTGCGTTTGACTCCCGGCGAGAACTAAAATTTTGGTGTTGATCCAGCTACGTGAGGGCAATTGCGGAGCTGCTTAAGAAGTAGCGGACCTTGCTTACGAAACTGAAACACACGGCTACGGGGGAATGGGGGGCGTAACCCTCTATTTGATTGTAATACAACCCGTTTGACAGTCCATGACCCGCTCAGTTTAATTTAGTTGCAACTTATCTGTAGTTGACAACACTGTACCGTATTTTTTCTTTAATATTAGATGGCACTCACCATATACCGTTTTCATATTACTCAGAAGATATGAAGTATTCTCTTAAATTTGTAACGATTTTCATCTGTCCTTTTTCTTCTCTTTCTTCGCCACCCATGGTCTTACTCGA
This sequence comes from Lepisma saccharinum, assembly GCA_022664845.1. Classification (NCBI taxonomy): domain Eukaryota; kingdom Metazoa; phylum Arthropoda; class Insecta; order Zygentoma; family Lepismatidae; genus Lepisma; species Lepisma saccharinum. The sequence continues at coordinate 97,548 of JAGDQP010001892.1, forward strand.
AGAACGAGAGAATTTAGAAAGGAAAAGAAGAAACAGGCTAGAAAAAGGGTAGAAACTAAGAAAGAGAAAAAGAAGCGGATAAGGAAAAATCTGCTGCCCTAAGCAGAAAATTTTCTGTTCTGTTCTATTCTTTCTCTCTCTCTCTCTCTTTTTTGCTTCATTTCTTCTTTCGTTTAGCGCGTTAATAGACGGAAAGCGAGTCTATAAGAAGTAACGCTCGCTTGCTTTGCTACACTCACTAGCAGAATAGCGAGCGAGCCCCCAGTCAGCCAGCGAGCCAGCAGGCGAGGCGAGCGCCCTCTCGTTTCTCGAGTAGAAGGCCTCGTGATTTGCATGGTAGCCGTAAAACTAAGATATACTCGTTTTATGGATGGCCGCTAAAGCTGCTTAAATTGCAAATAAATCCAGGAAGAAAAAGGTGGGGTGGGGGAGTGCGTATAGGAGAGGAGAAAAGGGGGGAAATGGGGCCGAAGTGGAGGTACAAGAGGAAAAAAAAACATGCAAAGAAAGAACGAAGTAAAAAAAAAGATAGAAGAAGGTGAATTGTGAGATCGTTGACGAGAAACAAGAGTTTTCAATGGTGGTAGAAATATTTGATGTGAATCATTGTTGCCAGGGATTATGATAATCTTTGACGTGACGCAAGCAGAATTTCATATATTGAATATATTGTACATCATTCACAATATTAGGAATATGTCTGTTCCCTCAAATTATTTTCGTTTCATAAATATATTAATTTAAAGAGGCGTAAGTTATCAAGGCGGAGATTCTTTTAATGGCGTCAGCAACCATGGTTCTTTATTACTTGAACGGTATTGCTGTTGAAAATTGTGTTGAGGATGAGCAATGCCAACTATTCTTTCAGGTCTTGTGAGTTTAGCAATGACGTCACTATGAGAAGACCACCTCTGTTTCTCAAATAATAGTAGTTTCAGGCATATTAATTCTTTTCGTTTAGTTTCGGCGAGGATGTATCTGTGTTCTTCTGGACAGTATTGTTGCTGACGCTTTGCAGTTAAGCCAATTATCCTTTCTGGCCGTCAAAGCTTAACAATGACATCTTCCAAGAGAAGGTCAACTGACAATGTTCCATACTGTTGCGTTAGTTTACCTTTGTACTCAATGTTTATGGAATATATCTATGCGGAAGTAACCTGGAGGCAGTTGAACTTGCCGAAGTAAGACACACCTTAAAACTAGAGAAAATATACAGTACTTTAATTGGTTACGTAATCGAGACTACTTGTGGACAATTTTTTACACACAATATTTTTCTAGTTGCATACAATGTTTCGTTATTGTGCTGATAGGGTTCGTAGTATTGCCAGCAGCATACAAGGGTATATAGTTTTTAATTTGTATTACTATTATTGATCGAGGGTGTGCTTTTTAATGGTACCGGTACTCATTCCAGTGTTTCTAGTGTAACAAAAAAAAAAGAACCATGCCTTTATTTAACTGCTACACCAGAAATAATCTCCAAACAAACTCAGCAACTACTACATAGACGGATCAAAATCTTCTGATGAGAACCACTTTATTTCGGTGGACAGGTGTTTATGACGTAAATTGCATGAACCAGACACAAGATGTAAGTAGACTGGTTGATGTGGATAGACTAGTTCAAGCCCATCGATTAGTCTTTACTGTACAGTTATTTCTTCAAAATTATAGGAGTATACCACGATTCTTATAACGGACTATTTTGCTGTAGTGAGACTGGTATTTCTTGCATGAATACCCATAGGTCCTTCACTATTATATTCAATATCGTGTAATAGCGATTATTGTTCTTGACAGACGTATGATATTATCTCACTTTGCTGTAGACTTCATCATCTGTCTACCATGAGTTCGTATTGCCATGAGTGTTGTCGTTCTGGTGTTGGCTAAGGTGTGAGATTTTATATTCTCGTTAAATCGGATCTGCTACAGGAGAGCTGAAAAATTCGGATTAGTAGCGGTTTGGAGTTCAGCGTATCCCGAATAGACGTTCTTTTTACAACCGTGGTAAAAGAGTGGCCAGTTGTAATTTTTCAATTCGTAACCACGTGATTCAGGGATCGGATTCCAGAGATGTGTTGTCAAATGATACTTCGATTAGTTTGAAATTCTGTTTAACCCAGTGCACTATTTGTACCTATCCTCATTATAGTAGCTTCTCCGCGTTCATATCTCTGGATCAAATTGTCACGTAGGTAGTAACTAGGGAGGATGAGGATGATTATACATTACAAATTCCTCGTAATATGCAATTGATAGTCTCAGAAACAGGATAGAAGTGGGCTTGAAAAAAAAAAGAAAGCTCAAACTCATCTTTTATATATAACACGAAACGTATAGAAGGATGACAAAAAATAAATATATTTTGTACAAAGGCACACTGAAGTCTAATATGCTTTCTACAAAGACACACTCTGCCAACATATTTTTGTAGAAAATATTTTGTGCAAAGGCATACAGGAGTCTAATATGTTTTGTTCCAGTGGAGTTTGTTTTTGTAGAAAATATTTTGTTCAAAGCCACACTGGAGTCTAGTATGTTTTTGTAGAAAATATTTTGTTCAAAGTTACACTGGAGTCTAGTATGTTTTTGTAGAAAATATTTTGTTCAAAGGGTACTGGAGTCATAATATGTTTTTGTATAAAATATTCATATTTTGTGTCACGTGTATCTTGTGCCACATATAAAAGATGAACTTCCTTTAAATTTTTGAATGTCTCTTACATTCTTTTGGATACGATACCCTGAATCAGATTCTTTCATTATATCATTTCGAAAATGTGGCTACTATTCTCCGTCTTATACTAATTTCCGATTAGGTATGACAGAATTTATTTAACAGTGAGTTTATTTTCTAAAATAATATAGCAAATCTGAAATTTTAGAGCAAATAACAAACTATTAATATCATGTTCATGAATATTCTCATGCTGTTGCAATAGTCAAATCAGTATCTGAAATTGCTTTACTCTCTCTCTCTCTGTCTGTCTATCTCCCCCCCCCCCCACACTATCTCACTTACTCACTATTCATAAATTTATAATATTAAGAATAACAGCTATTGTATTGTATTATGTGCACCAAGTACTGCATTGTGTAACATAACAAAAAGGAATTGATAACTGTTTGAAGTGTAGTTTTGAAAAAGCGCAGTGCACACAAAATTAACGTAATGTAATAAAAGAGCGAGTAGAATGAGGAAAATTGGCTGAAGTGAATTTTGTAAGACAAATTTAAAACTGTACAGAATAAAAGTAATCGATTTATTTTACGAATAAATGGTACACTGTAAGAAAATCGAGTTTCCTGGAAAAAGTCAATCAACTTGCTGCATGGAAATTTCCAGTGACATCACTGTCACTGACGATAATCAGAAATTGTTCAGATTGCAAATAATAATAATATTTTAAAGAAAGAAATAATTCTTACAAATGTCTCAGTTGGTATTCAGGTGTACATGCAACGAGAATTACTCTCCAAATCCTTAAATGTGTTCGACCAATACTATCCTCGAATGCGTTGTTAAACAAAGTGGGACACAAAGATGTGGAGGCTAATTTTGACTAGATAAATAATAATATCAATAGCTAAAAGAAGAACTGAACAATAGTCGAGACATTTTGTAAGAATTCTTTCTTTGAATACTTTTGTATAATCAGAAAGTTTTTTTGATTATTGTCAGTGACGTCACTGGAAATTTCCATGCAGCAAGTTGATCGACTTTTTCCAGGAAACTTCTTGCAGTATCTTCAAGGATACTGCAACCGGAAATGGCTAATACCACAACGAACAAGTTTTTCGTTTCCGGAAGAACACTGATTATGATAATGAATTGATGTAAAGCATCACAATAACCGTTAGAGTATTACGACATCTTCCTCTTGTGTTTTTTAAAATAAGAATAACATAGCATTTGTGCTTCTAGCGAAATGATGCTAACATAATTTAATGAGTTTTCTATTAATGCTTGATGGAGCAGATGACCTCATGGAAATATGATGGATTTACGACCCATTTTGTTCTTATCACAGCAAGAGTCGAACCAGAAATTTTTACTTATATAATCACCAATGTGCTTTCAAACAGTAGTCGTATCAGACAATGTTAAAAAAAATGAATTTCTTATGGCCTAGAGCATTTGTTTATATTGCTCAAGTTAAATGTGTTTAAGGATAATCTAAAGCGACGATCTCCAACAAAAGATGGCAGCACTACCATGTCTAATGTATTTTCACTGTTTAAACGAAATTTCCTTGCTGCTCCTACAAAATCAAGCCTAGAGAGTTCAAAATTTCAGGGAAGAAAGTTCACAACCAATTTAAGTACATGATCGATGCCGATTTTCCATCTTCTTTATTGTTCATTGTTGAAAGAGCTTCATTGTTATAGGTTTCGGTATTCACAACAACAATGAAGCGATTTCAACAATGAAGAAAAACGAAAATAAAAATCGACATCGATCATGCTCTTGAATTGGTTATGAACTTTCTTCCCTGAAAGTTTGAACTCTCTAGGCATGAATTTGTAGGAGCAGCATTGAAATTTCGTGCAACGATAAGAATACATTCTACATATACGGAGATAGTGCTGCCATCCTTTGTTGGAGATCGTTGTTTTAGATTATCCTTAATCACATTTGTTCTACATTTAGAAGAGTGTTCTTACTTTCATTTTGCATGCCTATTGATTTCAACGGATCTTCAAAGAAGAGTTGATAGTTGATCGTGTCAGAATGTGTGCTAATACAAGACGTGTTCAATAAGTTCCCAGGCTGGAGGGTCTTCTGCAAGAGTGAAAAGTTTTATCACCACCTTATAGCTAATGCAGCAGCACATATATGTGGTGGATTTGTATTTTTTTCTTTTCTATATATCCGAAAGAGCTCCTTTTTTTTTATTAGCAACCTAGTTGGCAAAGGTAGCAGCATGACCTATGACTCGCTGAAGACAGCTTTTGGGGATCAACTTATGTGACGTGCGCAAAAATTTGATCTGTTCCCTCGTTTCGATAGAAATACGATATCAGATAATTGGCACATATGCTTGCGATGCTTTTGTATGTATGCATCCATAGCATGTGACTGTGTAGTAACTCTTGTAAAACGTTGAGAATTTTGGAGCCGGTTTACATTCAAGGAATTTTGTTGGGCTAGCCAAAGCTGCTTCAGAAGCATTTGACCTTTTCTTCAAACTTTCTGAGGTTCCTACCTCAATAGCCACGTTTTCATTGGCCTAAATATTCACCAGATCTAAATCTATGCGAAAGTTTTTGATACCAGAGTTTCAGAGCAACCCAAAGACATTGGAGGAGCTCCACACGCCTGTTGCCCGCGAAATTCTTGATGTTCCACAGAAAATTCTCAAGAGTGTTCAGATAACTTTTGCAATCATTGCAAGAAATCGTCAGAATTGGAAGTAAACACATTAAGAACATAGTCATGTAAATCACTTGCTCACTGGACTTTAATGATATATGAATAAAGTGGAACGTTTTACGATTTTAGATGGAATGTAATGCTAAAAATTGGTACGTACGTTTTGGGTACTTCGATATCTAGAAAACGTCTCAGTATAATGCTCAAGATATGTGCTGAAGTAAATGTTGAGTATGCTTAAACTACTAAATAGGCTGCAGACTACGAAAAATATTTTCAGTTTATTCGCATTTCATGTTCAAGTCTATGATTAGCTTCGGATTGGTACTGGAGACGCATGAGGATTCAAACCTCACTGCCTGGCATCCTTCAGGGCTTCACCACGTGAATGTCGGCATGATATCTCCACTAAAGCCCTGGACACTTCCTTCCACATCAGTATCCCCGGAAGAATGACCACTAAGGACGTCATCGTTCAGATATGTTATGAACTGGGTTTGCTCAACTTATAAAATAATAATAAATTTTAAAAAGTGGGAAACTGACTGATATTGATTTTAGTGACATTTCCAGAATATGTCTAGACTCTCATTTCTATTTCTCAATGTGTACCTGGCAACCCTGCTTAAGGACCAGCACAAGATTGACGAAATGGCAGGGGGAAGTGAGGGGAGAAGGGGGGAATGAAATGTTACGTTTCAACCTTGATGGTTTGGTGTTACCGTTTACCTGCTTCTCATCATATTCCTGCTCTCCAGAGGAACTTTTCTTACCGTAACACCTCCTCAATTTTCACCAGTGTAGAGGTGAGAGAAAGAGAGAGAGGGGGAGGGAGGCGATAGAACAAGATGAAGAATAAAGGAAGAAAACTGCGCTCCAAACTTGTTCATTAATTTAAGATTGGTTTATTCCCGAAAGAAGTGTTGAGCGCATAAAACCGTGTTTTCTGCGAAGATAAAGGGCTCGTTTGTGTTCGATAGATGTTTGGATATTTGGCCATTGTTTTTTACGGTGTTAAGATGCTTCAACGGCTATATATATACGTTTCTTCACACCATCCAGCTCAAGTTTTCCGTATTTTATTATTCATTTTTTCTTCATGTGTTTGTATAAGTTACCTCGCAGCACCTTTTTTTATGTACCTCTATTATCCCGATCTTATTGGTATTTGTTTCAAAGATATAGTAAAAAAGAGAAGTGTATGGTAAGGGTAAGGGAGGTGGGAAACGGTAACAAAAAACACATGTGAAGATCGATCATGAAGTGTAAAAGCGTTATTCAATTTTTTAGCACTCTTCGTGCGTCGGCGTAAATCCGTGAAAATATGCCTTCTATTTTAAACTCTTTATAAAGGGTGTGAAAAGAGTATTGGTACTGTTCTTTTACTTCGATTAATTTATTTGCTCTTAAACGAGATAATATCAGTCCTCTTTTGTTTTTTTCAGTGGTCCTTAAAAGTTTTTCTCTATTGATTTTTAATGGGCTTTTGATCGTCTAGATTTAAATATTGATGCCAGATGTCACTGTTCTTGTTTGTGTCCCATGGAACGTATTTTTTTTCCTGGCATTTCAGTGATATATGTTTCTTCAAAAGATATGTTTGTTCCCGCATCTGTCTCGTCTCGAAACAAGATGAGGCACGAGAAATATTTCGTTCCGTGCGCAATACTAATTACATCTTTAAAATGAGTAGAGTAATTATTAGTAATCATCTACAAATCAAAATTGTACGTGAACTAAGACGGTCTTTATTCTGTGATCGACGGACATCATCATGAACTATTCCTTCTAAATACCATACACTAAGTACTGTATTCTATAACAAGAAATCCATATAAAACTCTTAACAGGTTTCCTGTGATTGTCACGCTAACAGCCATATGTCTCTGTGATGTACGTTGAAGTTTCTTTTACTAATTATAAATGCTAATATGATCACTGCCAACTAGGCATTTTCATAATTACACAGAACTTTCTTAAGTTAATAATCTTACTTAATAACGAAAAATTCAATATTCCAACTTTCAATAACTAGTTGTGCATCCCAGATCTACGGCTTGTAATCGAGACCTTACAACTTCTGATATTTTTTTTTCATTCCAAAAAAACTGCTATAGCAATTTCTATTACTATTTCAACTAGTACTTCTTTAAATATTACTGTTATTATGTAGCATTTATGTACAGTGTTTAAAATCTTGATAATACTTTTTATCGAAATCATGGAAGATTTGGTTGGTATCCGTTCAGACATTTCTACATGATGTAAGAATATGATCCTTGTTACCATGGAAACAATAATGAGGTTTAAATTTTATTATGTTTAAAACCTTGAAAGTAATTTTGTCCAAAATCTTGCAAAATTGGTGTAACCAGTTCAGCTATTCTCACGTCATAGGGCTTTATCCGTTGAGTTTCTTGCAATATATGGCTATGTAGTATATTATTTTTTAGTTGTCTTGTCTTGCAGAATTTGTCATTAACATATACCTCTTTTCTGTGCCGAATTGGGCATTAACATATACCTCTTTTCTGTGCAGAATTGGGCATTAACATGTACCTCTTTTCTGTGCAGAATTTAGCATTATCATATACCTCTTTTCTGTGCAGAATTTGGCATTAACATATACCTCTTTTCTTTGCAGAAATTATCATTTTCATATACCTCTTTTTTGTGCAGAAATTGGCATTAACATATACCTCTTTTCTGTGCAGAATTTAGCATTAATATATACCTCCTTTCTGTTCAGAATTGGGCATTGACAAATACCTCTTTCTTTGCAGAATTTGGCATTGTCATATACCTCTTTTCTGTGCAGAATTTGGCATTGTCATATACCTCTTTTTGTGCAGAAATTGTCATTGTCATATACCTCTTTTCTGTGCAGAATTTGGCATTGTCATATACCTCTTTTTTGTGCAGAAATTGGCATTAACATATACCTCTTTTCTGTGCAGAATTTGGCATTTTCATATACCTCTTTTTTGTGCAGAATTTGGCATTAACATATACCTCTTTTCTGTGCAGAATTTAGCATTATCA
>JAGDQP010001893.1:0-14554 GCA_022664845.1 Lepisma saccharinum
TATCATCAAAAATTACGCTAAATTTAGTGTTTACATCTACCTTTCGTAGACAGGGCTTAGGAAGTACAGGTGATGGAAAGCCCATGCATCTGGTCGCTTCGGTTTAAAAATTGGAACTAAACTAACATGGCGTGGGAGAGCAGTTCTCCCAGCAAACGGAGAAGAAGGCTGATTCACACCAATCAGCAAAAAACAAGTCACGAAGCATTGACTAGGGCCAATCAAAAACAAGCGTTAGATCCAAGTCATTGCTGCGTGACTAACGAAAACCTGAATGGATAACGATAAAAATCCAAAGAAAAGGAATGAATATTCAGTTCATTCTTAATAACAATGAAATCAATATTTTTTTAACATTTTTAATTTCGGACAAGAACTAAAATAAATAGTTTAGATTTTTTAAATACATATTTTGATTGTAGCAAACCAGACAATTTAATGTTAAAAACCGTAATAAGAGTATTAGACGTAATAGTAGTTGTAAGATTAGTAATATCTTACTTTTACAATTCTCCATTGCGGGGGAAGGGGGAGAAAATCTTTTAATGGGTGGAATATGAGAACTCGAAAACTTAGAAATTTTGATTTGGCAAGCGTGTTTCTTAGGAAAAAGAATGATTAATGACAATTTTAAAAGTAGTTCCTTCCCATAGCGATGAAACGGAGGTGTGAAATTTTAGGCCTAAGTAGTACAACTGTTAGTGTTGCAAATTTATTTTATCGATAGAGTTGCCAACTGTTCCGGTACCCTCTCGGTCGAGGAAAAATGTAACCAATATCCGGGAAATTAATCATCCGGGAATTTGTATTTGGCTATTACATATAACTTAATTTTGTAAATAACAATAAGAACATGTAGAAATGACAAACAGAAAAATTAGAAATAATAAACGAATTGAGAATACTAACCTATACAAAGTGACTGAAACTTACAGAAATATTTAATCAAATCATATTTCAAATTCTATGTTAATGTCAGAAATATCCTGAATTAATATATTCGGGAGTTCGACCTCGAACCCTATTATTTTTCATTGTGCCTCAGATTCAACACTGGTATAGTTGGCAGCACCATTTACGGAGCCTGCCCTAAAGGAAGGAGGGGTAATCTACTAGTTGTATAGACACAACAATCACTGTATTACAAGTTAACTTCATTACTTACGGAACAGTTCATGAAACTAAAAATTGAATTAAAAAACTTGATGTTCATGCCTCATGTCTTTCTTGAGGGTATTATTTTATAATCTAAACTACAGTTACATTGTGGAAATACATAAATTTTACTTTAACTACCCCATTTTTGCACCAGCTTTAGAGCTACAAGTGCGTTCTACATCACTCATTTTCTTCTAAATAATTATTACAGGTACATTTATCCACATTTTGTGACAGCCAGGAATCCAAAAAGTGTTTGTAAAAACCATGAGTAATTTAAATTGTTAAATACGTAGTAGAGTTATTCACCATAGGTAAATGTAGTGGCAGGCGAAGCAATACTAATGGAATCGATTCGCGTTGTGAATGACACGCAGTTTGTTACATAAATCACGGGAAAATATAAAAATAAAAACGGTTTAGCAAAAGTGTGGTTAGTTTTTTCATTATACGCGATGAGCATCACTTTTTAGCCCTCACACCATGTGTTTGGGCTAAACGCGAAGCATCTAAATAGGTCCTTTGAATTTCCTACCTTGTATTCTTATTTTTCACTTCCATAACCCGAAACGTTTTACATTTTGCCTTTTAACACTTCCACACCTTGCAAAAGTTACATTTTCTGGGTAGATAAAGTAAACTTAACCTACGGAAAAATTTCATTAACAGCTATAGCGTTCGGTGCCGAGATCAAATTAATTCTAACCTAAAGTGATCGATTTGGTAGGTTAGATTAATTCACTACTCGTAGGTTCTCTCATTTACTTTGGTTTCCATTCACAAAGAAGTATCGATACCTACTAAAATAATGAGACTAGAATAAGTAGCATGCTCACTTTGATATCTTTACAATAAGAATTAGTACTGAAACCATATGACGTAAATGGGTGGTTGAGTTTCATTTTAAGACAAGCTAAATGAGTCCTGTGTGTCACTGTACTTGAGTTATGGGTTGAAGTTCAAATTCATGATGTTGAATATTTCACACTTCGTGTCATTTATTTTGCCCTTGTTGAGAGAGTATATCAGAGGAACTCATTAGATTATCTTTTCGAATCTCACCAAATTTAAGTAAATCAATGTATTTGCTAACCATAAAAGAGTATTGATAATCTCTGTAAGTTTATTTTGGCGATTTGAGTTCTGCACTCAGGAAACTGTGAATGCAGTGTATAAGGCAGTCTAATTAATTCAAGTTGATATTTTATGGGCAGCACAGGATACTATGGACCAAGTCCGTCACAAGACTTAGGGAGGATGTCTTGCACACTTCCGGGGAAAGAGGTGAGAAGGAAGCGTCCAGAACCACGGTATAGTTATCATCTTGGGATTCGCCTGGTAAAACTGGAGAAAATCCCTAGGAGCCTCACTCGCACTGGTTACCAGTACGACTTGAAGTTGGGTACTTTCTCAGTTCTGATGCAACCTTTGTGAGAGTAGCCACTAAAGCTTGCTGCCAAGACTAAAAGGCTAAATAGAATGCTTGCTTCAGCAATTAATTTTTGATAACCTGAACCGTAAGTTACTCAAGCAACTGCAGAGGTTGATCAAGATCTTGTCTACGAAATGATTCTTAACCGGATGATTACGACTGTTTTTGATTCCAACATGAGCACTAGGAGATTAGATAAGATGACTTCTCGAATGAATTATTTTCCAGTTTGTCAGCTAATGGTACTTCAATTTGATATGTGTCAGCTATTTTGCAGCTGTAGACCTAACATAGAGTACCACAATATTTCGTAACATCTAATTATCTCTTGTCAATACTCTCGGAAAGCTGTGATTTAAATTTTATTGAATTTATTTATGGCCACTCAGGCTACTAGAAATGACAAATATAGGGTTGCCAACCATCCAGTTTTGAACAGGACAGTCCGGTATTTATATCAAGTGTATGGTGTCAGCTTACAAGATCAAACCGAACGCTTAATGTCTGATTTTGAGAGATGTTTCAAAATATAAAGTTTTACTCTGTGACTTACGATTAACAGTTTTAAAGTTAGTGAACCCAAAGCGCTAATTGAAGCTGATTCATAGTCTAGTAAACCATTGTTGTCAGTTCAAAATAATATCATATCTACTTACTTCTGAATGCTGTAATGTATTTACTAACCGAATTGATTATTAGCGCAATAGTATGAACATCGGTCCTACGGATCCTGTCTGTCTGTCTGTTCCCCCTTGATCTCAGCTGCTACAAGTCCGATAGAGTTGAGCCATACACCGTTGGATTCGTCACGATCTCAAACGCTGGGAGGACTTTGACTCATAAACTGACAGGTCATTTTGATTTACTTGGTTTTCTCCATTTTCACACGTATTTTCGCAGGGTATGTTTGTCCCCCTATAGATCTCAGTAACTATAAGCCACATAGAGATGAATAATACAACGTTGGATTTGTCCTGGTCCGAAACGGCGATGAAAATTACAATTGTGACTCTAAAAGTGGAAGGTCCTTTTGAATTGCTTGGTATATTCCATTTTTCGTCGCTCCAAAATCTCACAGTAACTACAAGTCTGACACAAACGAGCCATACACAATTGGATTCGCAACGGTCTTAAACTATGGAATAACATATCACATGAACTCTAAAACTGGCAGCTTATTTTTAATCGCTTAGTATTATCCATGTGTGCCGCTCCTAGATCTCAGTAGCTACAAGTGCGACAGAGATGAGCAATATTAGTAAGGGGTCAAGTGTTCAAAAATGGCGTTGCTTTTTGCCAAGTTTGATTTTTCAACTGACCTTGGTTACCCGCATGGTAGGCATCATTTTTTGACTTATTGTCCTGTTGGCAAATCCCTCCCTGTGGAAGGGGAGTTTCAAGATGGCGGCCAGGCGTAACATTACTTTAAAATATCTTTATTTACTGCAAAACCGTTAATCGTATCAAAATATGTTTCAAACAAAATATTTTAGCAATTAAATAAGGAACAGCTTTTGTTATGTGAAGAAATTGTCTAACATAACCGTTTTCAAGCTAATTGAGGCACGAAGTTGATTTTTCGTACGTTTTTTGCTTCATACAATAAAAGCACCCGTTACTCCTAAACCGTTCACCATATTGAAAAATGTTCCAAATCAAAATTGTTTCTTATTATATAGCCTCTTTACAAAATTGTATAAATCTAACCGTTTTCTAGTTATTGATGCAAGAAGCTGTTTCTCCTGACGTTACTTGTAGAGTTCGTGCTGTCTTTATTTGATTTTTAAACTTCTGTTTTTGAACTGCATTTTGCTTAATATATATTAGGTGTAGTAGAATTATGTAGGTGGTAATGAAAATCAGGATCAGGTGGTCGTTAGTGGCAACGATGAAAATCAGAATCGTCACTATTGCATTGCTGCTGCAGAGTTTTGCTGTTGATCATTGTCAATGTTGAATACTATAGGTGGTAATAGAAGCAAAGCACAACCGAAAAATAATAAACATCTTCAACCCAGTGGCGGACACAGAGAGAATTAATTTTTTGAAACATTATTTCACTAATTTATCTCGGTACAAGCTTCGAATTGTTACCTAAAAATATAAATTTTGGGGGATGTCAGTGCCATATTTCACTATAACGCATAGTAATATGAGAAGAATAATGATAAATTTATACTTTAAAAATTGACTTATGTTAGTGGAAATATATAGAAAATGCCCCTGAGCTGTTCCGCCTGTTCTATCATTTGACGAAAATTCCGTATCTGCCATTGCTTCAACCATGGCAGACAACAGAGGTGAAAATGTATTACTTGTATTCATGTTCAAAATTACATGATGTCAACTTCAGTGAACAATTAACCTAAGCCTTAGATGCCTAAAGGACATAAATAAAATTCAAATTCAGTGAACAATCCCTTAATAGGATTAACGAATAATCTTTCAAATGGGAAGAAATCGGCCGGAGCTCGGAAGAAAACGAAGAAGCGGCTGAGCGTATTTAATCTGCTAACTTCTCAGATTGCACAGTTCTATATTACCACCGAAAATGATGCAGTTCGTTCTGACATGAAGGGAACGTTCTGTAAGTTGAGAAGCAGCAGTTGAGAGAAACATAGGTTGTCAGTCATTGAAACTGGTAAAAGGAGAAAGCGACTCGATGAATAAAAATGCACATTTTGTCAAACTTTCAGTGTAAGGTCGGATCAAATAGGCCAAACATTTCAGTTACTCAACATAAAAACCGCATAGTAAAACCGAATCAGGCATCAGAGCGAGATTATTCTTTCTTGAAGAAGAAAATAATGCCTTGGGATTTATTGTGAAGGCAACTTTAATTATAGTAAGAGAGAAAATCACGAAACTGGAACACAGGAAATTTACTGACACTTTTTATGACTTTGTAGAACCTCAAAAGCTGAAGTATTTATTTACTCGAGTGGATTATTGTAGGTTTCAAAGATGAGTCTGTTTGCAATGAAGTGGATAATAAGGTATAGAGATTACCACAAGAAACAGCACAGCACATAACGTTATCTTTTAAGATAAGACGACAGGTGAAATATAATGCAGTAGAGAAAGAACAGTCCGAATTAAGCAAAAACACTCTCAGTTGTGGAACGGCGCTGATGCCTTACCAAAGAAAAAAAAAAGATAACCTAGAAACCTTTCGTACTTGATCTCATGCTAATGTGAAAAGGATGACAAGTCAAGTTGCAAGTCCTCTAATTGTTTAAGAAGAAAAGCACGAAGATTCGTTTCTACTAAATTTGGTCAATCCAGGTGTAAGACCAATATTTACTATAGATGATATAGACTTTGGAGGTCAGGTGGAAAAACTTCTTTTCATGGTACAAATGTAATGATTGCACAGAAATACCTTGGTGAAAGCCGCTACTGGCAGAATGACTGATACCTACTGAAAGCATAAACCAATTATGTCTTCCACCAAATTGTAATGCCAATTGATTTTTGCATATGATCAGGAACAAACAACCTGAACTTCGTTTACATATATTGTAAATAGCACTTCCTAAAAATTCATACCAGCAATAGTAATGTAACAAGAAAAACGCACTTTTATTTAACGTAATTTGTGTGAACTATGCTTTACAAAACCATCAAGATATAACTTGTGTGTTACAACTTGCTGAAAGATTCGTTGGAAAGATTCCGCCATGTTTGAGTATTGTAATGAGTACGAGGTCTTTTTACTGACTCATGTGAGAGTTATTTGAAAGGAAAAACTCGACAAAAAGAGCTGGAAAGTATGTTGCTCTGCATCAGGGATTCCGCCAGGATTTTAAGTTTGTATGTATGTGTGTGTGTAAAGTTAAATTTTTTTTTCATGGTTTCTATCGATTTTTTGCTGTTAAAATTTTAAAGTAGCGGGTGCTCTCGAGGTCTTAGAAGGTGATACCCCAGAAAGAGAATCTGGCGGAATCACTGCTGTACATTATAATGTCGCGGATCTTACTACCATTTGAAATCTTAGAACCTTAATTTTGCATGTAAAAACTAAGGCAGAGCTCACAAACCAATCTCTCTGAAAACAAATAAACCGCTTCAAATATTGCACTAAAGATGTTCCCATTGTTTTTTGCAACAAATCTGTATCGAACCACTATCTTCGAGATGTGATAGCTGTGGATGACTTGCAGTAGAGTCATTCTTTAGAGGAAGATAATCAGCATATTGTTCTGCATGCTATGGATATCAAATAGTTGGATCTTTTATGTTTTCTCCCTTGATACAGATGTTTTTGGATTACTCTGTGGCTTCTTGATTTACTTTAGATAAAACACAAATAATCAGTTAGTTCCAATAAAATCTTATTCTACCATTGGCTGTGACATTATTCCATAGAATTATTACTAAATAGAATGTACGTTCTTTCTTCTAAGCCATAGAGTAAATATTAAATAGAAGTTATCTTTTTAAATATTTCCAAAACCATTTCTAACATCTATTTTTCTATATTCGGGAAATAAACTACAAAACTTGCACCAACAATAAACACTTTATTTCAACCGAAGAGTTTGTTACTATTATCTGATTATAACATCTATTATACCCCAACCAGTGGTACCACCTCCAACGGGGTTTCCCTAGATAATAAAGGAATATGTGTTCGCGAGTATTGCTATTGCATTATTCCACCAGTACCAGAAGCTGTTATGACTTTAAGAAATTTTGCATATTTAATTCGATGTAAGACAAAAGTTTACAATTAATGACACTGAGTATAGAAATACAAAAAAAATATATTTTCTTATAATTAGTGAGAAGTATTAATTTTGTGCTTCATATATATATTTGGTAAGACATAAGATAATAATTAAGCCACATATTAATATCCAATACTATGCAAATTGTCTACTCATTCGAAAACAATTACCTTCACAACAAATAATTATGTTTCAGCATGAAAAAAAATTTCTATAAGAAGCGCAGATCTATCCTTTTAGAAATTATTGTAAAAATAAACTACAATATTTAATCTATAATAATACATTTACTTCGTTGGACAAAATGTATGATTGACCACCTTTGAAGAGAAAAGCATTCTTCCAAAGAGAGACCAAGACAACAACTTTCGCGTCTTAATAACGACTATTCTAGCTAAAAAAATTATTTATAATCACATAACAAACTCTTTCCACTCTTGCACGGCAGTCGTTTTGAAATTTCCTTATCACCACCTCCGCACGGAAGAACCAGCAAACTTTACATCAAGCCTAGAAAAAGATACACCATGCAAAATACAGTTCAAAAACGGAAGATAAGTAACGTCATGAGAAACAGGAAAACGGCTTCTTGCGTCAATAACTAGAAAACTGTTAGATTTAGACAATTTTGTAAACAGGCAAAAAATGTTCCGTATATAATAAGGAGCAATTTTGATTAAAAACATTTTTCGATAAAGTGAACGGTTTAGGAGGAACGGACGCTTTTCCAAATTGTTTCAAGCAAAAACATACAAAAAATCAACTTCTTGCCTCAATAGCTTAAAAACGGTTATATTTAGACAATTTCTACAGATAACTAAAAATGTTTCTTATTTAATTCCTAATATTTTTTTGGTTGAAACATATTTTGATACAACTAACGATTTCGGAGTAAATAACGATATTCTAAAGTAATATTACGCCTGGCAGCCATCTTCAAACTTCCCCCTCCTCCTTCGCAGGGAGATATCTGCCGACTGGACAACAAGCCAAAAATGATATGTACCATGCAGGTAACCAAAATCAGTTGAAAAATCAAACTTGGCAAAACTTTAAAAGTAAATTACACTTGACCCCTGACCATACAGCATTGGATTCGTAATGACCTGAAACCGTGGAATAAAACGTAATTTTGACCCTAAAACTGGCAGGACCTTTCTCGTAGCTTAGTCTTCATTTGTTCCCCTCCTAGATCTCAGTAACTAGAAGTCCGACATAGATGATCTAAACACCGTTGTATTCGTCATGGTGAGTAACGATGAAAGAAACTATGAATGTGACTCTAAAACTGGCAGGTCCTTTTCAATCACTTAGTATTCTCTAAATTTGTCCCTACAAGATTTCAGTAGCCACAAGTTCGACAGAGGTAAGCCATACACCATTAGGATAGTCATGGACACCGGTGGGAAAACCTATGACTTTGACTCTGAAACTTGCCGGCTCCGGCATTCGCTTAGACTCCATTTGTCCCTACGACTTTAACTCTTTCTTTTGGATACGTTATAGAATATTTTGAATTTACACGGGGGCGTTTTGGTTTTATCTATAATAAAACCATTACTTAGCTTGTAATTGTGCATGGAAAACTACGTTAGCTGTGTATAATATATATCATTGGTAGGTAAACGGGCCAGTGGGCTAAATGCGGTCCGTGCAGCAAAAGATTTTCTACGAATTAATACATGAGGGGCTCGTGATGTTGACATATAAATGTTACTTGAACAGCTAATATTTATCGTTACTATAAGTTATTATTAGTTTCTTATCTTTAAGTATGAATTGAAGACAGAATGATGATTTTGATAGTGAAATTGAAATATTATTGCAGTAAAGGTATACTAGCATATTTTGTATAATTTTGTTTCTTTGATTTCCTGTGTCATTGTTACGAAGAATCCAGATTACTATTTATTATCTCATCAGGAAAATCGTATGTTTCGCTTGATGGTTTCAGTGAATTGATTCTTTTCTCTTTATAAAACAATTTTGATTTACTGAATGAATATTTATATTTGGTTATAGTGAGATTATGATAATATACAAACTCGTACCAGATCAGAGTGTAACAAAGCAGAAGTACGTGCTAATTTCGCAGTCAAACTTATAGCCAAAACAGGCAGGGCTTTCACAAATTCAGAATTTTTGGAAAACGTTGTGTTCAGAAAAGAAACAATTGGTTCAAGTAAATAGTCTTTCTGCATGAACTTGAGCAAAACGTACAGAGAAACTCAGCAAAAACATGGGAAAACATTTTTTTATTAATTAAAATCCTCAGTAAAATCATTTGTTTACTATTTATTCTCTTGCAATAAACGAAAGTTGTAATATTCGAGACACAACTAAGTTTTGAATATTCATTTCTGGCGCTGATAAACTTTGCAGCTCACGAAGAATTACGTAGTTTGTGTACTTCAATGGTTCGACTACTGTTAGAAAAAATGCACAAAAGTTATAACAACTGCAGATTTAGGATGAAACAAACTAACAAGTATCACAAGTGACGAAAGTACAAATATGAGTGGTACAATGCCAGGTGTTGTTGGACGAATATGTGACCAAGTACCGTAGAACAGTTTAGCTAAGTAATAACGTTTTGAAGGACTGTTTTAACAACAGTAATGGGAGTTTTACTATAGCCTTCCGGAAACATTACCTAGTACAAAAGGTTTTGCTTTGAAATTACTGGTAACATTTCATAGTACATATCTGTGTGTATGAGTTATCACACTTAAATAATTCGCTCGTGAATTATCGAAAAAGTTCGTACATTGGTTCCTCTTAACAAGAACAGTTATAAATTTGTATGTGGTAGCTTTTTGTGAACCAGGAATATTTCATTATATCTGTGTAATGTGAAATTAATTGCACTGTAATAATTAATTGAAGTTACATACAAGCTGGGACGTATTTAGGGGTGGGTCTGGAGCGAAATTCCGAGTTATTGCAGAATTAATAAAATACTAGACACAAATATGTATATCGCTTATATATTGCATGCGCAAACACATATTGGACCTGGTGGATTCTTTCCAAAACCGTTTTTGCATAAAAGGTATTATTTACACACATGTATGGTAGTTAGAAAATATTGAAGTTGAAGGTTGGTACATAGAAAACATTGTACTTGCTATACATGTCCTCTTGTATGCGACCCGCGTCTTTTAATACTTAACCTTCTTTCGTCTGCTTATCCTAAAAGTTTACGTACAACTGATTTAGATCATCAAATTATTATGCCAGTTAGTACGCTTCTCATCAATAAAATTGCGACTGTGAACGCCATGTAGATAGACCACCTAATTAACTAACACCTTCTGATCCTATAATCGTGTCCGGGAAAGAGACACCTCGTTCTGCTTTCCTCCCTCTGTCCCACGTAACAAAAATTAGTAAACAACACGGACACAGCTTTTTCTAAAATCTGCATGTATTAGTATCGATAAAATGAAAGAATAAAAGCGAGATGAAACAGTATACATAATATGACGCAGGGAGAAATTTAAACCACACGAAAAATTGAAACGGATGATTATCTGCCAGACAGAGACAGAGTAAGGGAGAAAGAGAAAGGGGGAATAGAGAGAGAGAGAGAGAGAGGAAGAGAGAAGGAGAAGAAGAAGAAGAAGAAGAAGAGAGCAGATAAATATATGGAAAGTAAACTTAGTGAAAAATCAAAAGAACTGAACATTGTATAGAGCAGTTACCATAAATCAAATTATTTAAACTGGAAGTTAATACATCTTGAATTTATATTTTTAAGGTCTTTATTGTATTTTAACATTAAACACATAGACCTATTTATCGTCAACGTTCTCGTCTTCATGCAGTTTGCTAATTGATACAAATAATAGTAACACTTGTATTTCTAATTTAAGGTAGCAGCTCATCATTCTTCTCGTAAGACTAATCGAAATCGGTGACCTAATTTGGATTTTGAATTTCTAGGCAACTTCAGCTCAAATGAAATGGGGACGGTGTGGCAAAGAAACCATTCTGAGCATGGTTTGAAGATATCATTGCGGCATTAGTCTGTTATAAATAAGGAAGGTCTCTTAAGAAACTCAGTCCGGATTACAGTTCACTTAGGCCGATTCACGGACCTTTCGAAAGAGATGCCAATTCTCTACCAACTGAGCTACGACCGGGTCGCCAGTAACAATAAAGAGGAAAGAAACACGATTGTGGAATTAAAGGCTATAGAAAATTACAACAAATTATAATGTTTAAACGCAAATACCACTCGCAGAAGCTTGTTGTTAAGTCATGTAAAAAGCCTACAATCCAGAGTGAGAAGTAAAAAAGAGTGATAACGTTTTCGCACTTTAACTGCAAGTGATATCTGGTGATCATTTGAACACTGTCACTGTGCCTCGTTTAGGGACCAAAGTATGGTTAGGAAGCCACATTAATGGCATTTTCCATCAGTTAAAATACTGTTAGCAATTGGAATGGAAATCATAGTGAATTAACAAGTTTGATTTCAATCTGCAGGTTTGTTACTGCAATTGTTGTAAAAGGAATTTGTATTGGAAATGAAATATACCCTACATTAGAAAATCAACGAGTACATAGAAACAACCATTGGTCGGAACGCAAACGTTGCTACCCCAGTGAAAGAGTAATGAAGAGGAAGCAATGACAAAAAACGAGGAAACCAGAAGAACCATTCCGTGAAGAGTGAGACGAAGAAGGTTCAAGGCCTCAGGGCTATTCTTTACCACTGCTCTTGACAAATGGACTTCAAGTGTTTTTTCTTCCTTCCGGTGCTGGACGGTTGAACAACAAGACAAAAATTACTACTTTTCTCTTCAACCGGTTTTCTAGTTTTCCTTTCTAAGCTTTGAACCAAATGACCTTAAGCTCCCATATTATCATTCTTCACGGATTTATTACAGCCATTGAGATGAGGGTTTTTCTTTTCATGAAGCTACTAAAAGAAAAACGCCTTTGGAAAATGCTGAAATTAGAGTCACAATTGTTACTTTCAAGTTTAGGTTTTTGTGAGCGATTTGAAAGCAAACGGATGAAAGTAATACTTGAAAATACAAAAAGAGAAAAACGGTTTATCCTTGGTAAATATTTCCTATCTCAATTATACTTTGTTTTGTACATGAAAGATAAGCTGACCATTTGTTTTCTTTGTTTTCAAATATATATTGCATCTATTTGTTTGTAAACACGTCTATAATGCTCTAAGTGAGTAAGAATGCTCTAAATACAGAAACTATGATCTATACTTGTTTCTTATTTTCATGTGAGGAATCTCGTGAGGTGATTTTGTTGGTATTATTTTGCAACACAAGCGAGGTGCTACAGTTATGGACCAGTGAGCCAGAGCCAGGGTTAAGAATAATATTAAATTTTTGCATCTGTTTATCCATATGTTCTAAAAGTTAGGTTTCCGGTGTTGCAGATATGAATATATTATGGAGTAATTATTTTAATTAATACATCATACGTGTGAGATGTTGCGATTAAATATACACAGTGTGTCCCTGAAATAAGGGAACACTTCGGTAGGTGACAAGGAGAAATAAACGTCGGGAGTTGATGAATCACAAAAAAAATAAATTTTTTGAGGGATTTTCGAAATCTGTTTAGTTTCGGAACTAAAAGGTAATTCATATGGTTTAATAGGGCAAGCATAGAAAAATCCTCTAAGATAAATTCTTTAATCATAAGAATTGTTCAGATATACGTATTAGGTACTACGTTGGTTTCATTTGCGAGGTCGAGCCCGCTTACGGCTTTATATGTTGAGATAAGATGTACTTCTTTTACGATACTGCCTTATCTTAGAACGCTTGTAGCTCCAAAATAAGGCGAAATGCAAACGAACAGTTAACATGGTCCAACGTAGGTGTCTTTTTATACACAAACTAGAAATATAGATATGCCAATGATGTATAATACTCCACAAAAATAGCATTTGATGTTTCTGGTGCAACTTTATATAAATATTGTTCATGTTACGCTAATTAACAGTTTAAACATATATTAAATTTCATGGCATGTTGCAGTTTGAAATTCATCACTGTAGATGGCATGAGCAGTACGATTCTAATTGCACTTTTACGACAAATGTATATTTTTGGTTTGTGTACGTACGTAACTTCAGAATCATTAGGGTTAGTTTGTAGTTGAACTTCTAATCTAATATCTGGGGAACTTTATTAATAGTTATTAGTACTATTCAATTACATTTGCGCATATTAACTTAAATGAATCGGCAGTTTTAAGAAGGCAATAAACGCCAAAAATGTGAAAATCTACTTTATGCCAGATTTGATATCTGGAAGGGTATCTGATATATGCATCTATACAATACACAAAGAAACAAACAAAAAAAAACATTAGTAAAGCCTTCAAAAATAGGTGCGAAATAGAGATGGTCAAAACTAGCGTAGCAGCTATTTTCACTGCTACATGGGATAAATTGCCATGACTGCTATAACCGATTAAAAATAGCAGTTACTGGCTTAGCTGCTATTTTCCTCCGAAGCTTGTTAATGGTAAAACAGATTGTTTTATGTTTTCTAAACAAACAGAACTGCTGGGAGAACGGAACAAAATGGCAGAGACTTGTCTACAGAGAGGACAACCATGGTGTGTAAACACTACGTAATTAGTAGCGGCTGTTACTCGTGTACGGAATTGATATAAAGAGCTCTCAGAAAGCACTTGGTGATAAATGGCTACGTGGAGTAATGGATAAAGCGTTGGAGTTGCAATACAGTGGTTCCGGGTTCGATACCAGTTCATTCCATAATTTTATTTTTAAAGTGGTTTATATTTTAATAGGTTATTTCGAAATGTTATTGTGTAATTTGTTTTATAACTTTATTTGCATTTAACGTTTTTTGTAATATTTTCCGTGTGTAATATGTAAAGAGTCAACGCCAGGGTTTGAACCCCGGATCTTTAAATCAGCTTTCCGACGTCTTGACCACAAGACCAAACTGCAGCTGCCGGGTTAAGCGCTTCTCGCTGTTACTTATCGTTCAGGATAAGCGAGAGTGGGCTATTCCCACCGGAAGTGTTTCACTTGGCTACCCAGCCCTGCGAGAAGAGCTGAACAAAAAAAGAATCTTGCCTTCCTGTCGCTAGTCGCAAGTTAAACTAATTCAGCATGAAACAATTACACTTTATGATTTAATTGTGTTTTGATATACTGTTTCTACTCCACTAGTAAATCCAAGCTCCGATAATTACATAGGATAGTTTTACAACAGTT
>JAGDQP010001893.1:15225-55557 GCA_022664845.1 Lepisma saccharinum
TTTTCAATATTCAGTAACAATATTGTTTCCTTTCAATAAATAATAAACATATTATACAGATTTTTTTTTAATTTCCCACAAAACAGCTTTTTGGATTTGTTTCCTTCTTCAAACGTACGATTCAAATATGGAAGGTCATACTAGGCGCCATGTTGTTCTGTTGGCAAACGTAATGGTTATATTTACAAACTTAGAGACAGTTAGTATTTGTAGCAAAAGGAGAGACTGTTTAGTTTCTGTACTGCTTGTAGATAAGGTAGGTCGAAAGAAACGTACAGGGGAATGGAAAGGTGCAACTTACGTATTTATTGAGTTTCAGTACCATAAAATGTGATAGTAATTGGTAGTGTGAATTTCTTTTCTGAAAATGTGTTTCTATAAATACCCTTGCTTAACAGGCAGCTCACGAGATATTATTATTATTATTTTAAATAAAATAACAAAGAAAAAAAATAGCATTTCGTGAAACTCATAATACGTTCAATGCTGTGCAAAAAGCGTATTTTAGTAAGAAATATAGGGAAAAAACTGTTTACAAAATGTGACATTTCATTGTATTTGTTTAAAATAAGACTCTTTTCTTTCTGTAAAAAGTGTATCGCTCTAAACTATTATTTTTAGGAGAAAAGTCTTTCCAACACGTAGGCTACAGTTTTCTGCTTCGGACAGTCTTTTTTTCGTTAATCGAGATGCTTTCACATGGTTTTGGGAGAGAAATGGGCGAGTCTGCTTGCTAATTGAAAGTCGTAATAGGAACGTAGGAACCAGGGCGTTATTTGTCACTGAAAAAGGTATTAGGAAATTGAAAACCAAACATATCGGCATCAATTGGAGTACTTCACATATTTTCACTGAGCTACTTCATATGTAAAGCAATTCTTAGGTACGGCCTTACAGGAGAGATGAGGTATCTTAGCTCCCTTGTCGCTCCCTGTTTTAACTGTATTCTTTATTACATTATTTTCTTTAGTTCACAATTGTTCGTGGTGTACTCAAATCATGCAACATTAATTTAACTCATTTCCCAAGGTCATAGAATAATGAAAATGACGTTGCATGGTGACGTAAGTTGGGTTACAATACAACATTTCATTTTACTTTCATATATATCTACATATTTATATATTTTAAAAGCAATTGTTAATATTTTTAATATGAACTTCTTTTTCTTTGAATAAATACTAGCCTGCAACAATCTTGGATTAGACAATGTAAACCATTTGATAATTTGGGTCACGAAACTTTATCTTGAGATAAAGTATCTGAAGACGAAACTAACTTAAAAAAATAAATAATAAATAGTTTTTAAAGACATATTTTCTGAAAGAACTTTTACTAAAAAGTAAGAAGTAATTTTCTTTACGCTTAACTATAAAAAAACGCATAGAGTGCGCCAATTGAATAATTTATAAAGCGATTGTATATTAGAGAGCGTCCCATGCTTTTCTTTTTACTTATGTGTAAACTAAATTACTTTTTACTTTTTAGTACGAATTATTAAAAATAAAATGTCTTTACAAACAGTTTTATTATTTCTGATATATATATATCGTATTTGTTTATACATAAGTCAGTCTTTGACATTTCTCAAACGAAATATTGTGGCCCCGCATTTTTACCCTGCTACAGTCATTGGTCGGGCAGACCTCGTGGTCCGTATTTGGCTCGCTGGGTAGTAACTGTGTTATTACATTTTATGTCTGAGTTCACGAAGTACCTAATTGCCGCACCGTTTTCGGAAGAAACCCCTATTGAGTAGTTGTAAAAGAGTTGAACACGAGACATTTTGATCAGTCAGAAGATGTCAGGTTTGAATCCGGCCGCAGATAAGGGCAAACATTTCAGCAGTAATTGAAGGCGAAAAAATGGAATAAAAGACAAGCTATAATCAAGATCATATTTTATTTTAGATCAATACGTCTTTCCATTCATTAAAACAATAAATTTCTTGCAGTGTGAACGGAGAAGTGGGGAGCAGCTATTAAAGTTTTTCGGGCCGAATGGTGGGCTAATGACCACTACCCAACGATGCCTGCGTGTAGGCATGTTAATGTCGCCCGACGTTTGGCCGCTGACGTCGGCTCCTTGACGGGTTTTATCAAATCCCGAGTCCAGGACGTCCGTCGGCTCCCCACGTTCGGCCCAAATTTCCCCTACCATATGCCAACATCGCCTGGATTGCTGGGTAGTGTCTATTGTATGAAAGAAATGCCTACATAACAAAATGGAATTTGCCACCTCAGTCAGGATAGAACGCCTTTGCGTTGAGCCTCTTCTCTGATTTTTGGTTCAACATATGGCTCATATCTTAGTATTTCCAGCTATCGGAAGTGTTCTTGCTGGAATCCCCATGTTATATGGCCACGTTGTTTTACGTATCTTCCTTATGCTAAGTACCACAGGAAAGATATATATATATATATATATATATATATATATATATATATATGACAACACAACAAATTATGTTATCGAATAGAATCATGTTACTATATAAAATGAATAAAGAGCATCATTTGTTTCAGGACTATATATTACAAAGTATACGCTGGCACCACAAACAATAGATTTACAGAATAGTCATCGCTCTTTCAGATAACTGTTGAGCACCTACCTAATACATTGTGCCAACAATTAAAAGCTCTTTCCATGTAAGCTCTACAACATATCAAAAGCTAATTTAGGTCCCCTTGATCCCTCGTCCAGGAATGAGGTCCGAAGTAAGTTGCCGATGTTTTCCGGAAATGATTGTACATTTATTTAGGCTCTCTGAACTAAGCTTACTTAGTTCTATAACATCAAAAATTTTTTTTTAGATTATCTCTTACCATTGGGCCAGAAATTGCGACAAACTGTCCTCTGTTTTAGACTTCCATGCAGATAAGTCTCGAAACCAGCAAGTTGCATATTTTTTATTAATCCATTGTAAGTTGTTTTGACGGAGCATAATTTGTTCAACAATCCATTAATATCTAGTTAAGATAACATGTGAGCCCCTGGTACAGAAATGGCGACGAACATTCCCCTTCCAGAATCTTCCATGCGCACAAGTGCCGAAAAATGTAAGTTGCCGAAGTTTTGCGGAAACGATTGTAGTCTCTTTCGACGAAGCTTCCTAGGTCGAATGATCTAGGAGGCCACTTCAAAATTTGGTAATTTCAGCAAGCATGACCTATCCATCAGTGTAGTAATCGCTTCCTTAGATACTTTAAGTCAAGATAATGGCAGTGAGTGTAGGGCTCCAGTTTATTTTATAGTAAATAGTATACGAAAATAATACTCAATTCTTAACTCCGACTTACGCACGGGTGCAAACTTCTTTCTGCTCTAATACATCGTATTTTCAACATTACTGCCTAGAATAATTAATTGTGTGTGCATTTTGTTTTGGATTGGTAAATATATCGACGTGCTGATGTGTTTAAATTATACATAGAGCGTACTGAAATACAATAGTTCATCAGAATTTAAGTAGCTTCGTATACATATATATCTTCCATAATTATGGAGTTTTAATTTTCCCCAGTATTATATTTATTTGAACTAAAGGAAGTAATATTTATAGAAGCAAAATTGATTTCTTAATATAAATGTTGCAAAATAATTATTCGTGAAACTGTAGCGAAATAACAATACTCATACGATCATAGTTCCGGAAATTGAAATGAAAATAAATGGCATGTTTCATTAATTAGTTCATTTTAATAGCATTGCTCGTTTCTTTTTCTTCATCGTAGTGTAATTGTCTATACAAATGGTACTTTTAATTATAATGAGTTTTGGCAACATTTTAGATGAAAACTAATCATTTGATTGACGTCTATTATAATTCTTCTTCCGTAAGCATTATCTCTGAAACATTTACTCAATTGTCCTCTCTGGAGAAAATTTAACGATCTCTCTCTGTCAACAAAATGGTTTCCAATTAAGGATATAAACCAGACAGATCCGATTAGAGTGAGATAGATGAGTGGAAGAGAATGAGAGAATCGCGGATGCTGGGCATCTACTCCCAAATGATGATTAGTTTCTCTTTTTGCTCGTTCAAAATGTCTTTTTCTCGATTGACAACAGGAAAAAATGTAGCCCTTCTGCCTGCTTATATCAGATATCAACTTTCTCTTACACGGTCATAATATAACAATATTCTTGAATACTATTAGAGAAATCGTTCATTTCGACTAAAAAGAATGTAGGAGAACTAAACAAAAACGTACACACACACGCGCACGCGTTCGTGCTCAAAGTGAGATGGATAAGAATAACGATACTACCAATTCAGGTTCCACTGATTCGGGTCAGAAGAGACAGAAGAATTTCGTGAAAACAAAGTTTAAATTTCGTGAGTAAAATGTTAAAAAATCGTTAGTGAAAGGTAACATTTAATAAGTACAAGAGTACATTTTTAATAGTTAAAAATAAATTTGCAAAAGCAGGTATCAACATTTTAATAAACACACGTACAACTATGTAGGAATTTCTGTTTTAATCATTCAACTCAATTTGCATAGGCATATGATGAACAGTTCCAAAATTTGTCATGGTCGGATTTGTTTATATTGTTGAGCAGCGTACAGGAAAACTTTGAATTAATCTCTCAGAGGCTGTATTTGAAACTTTGCTTTGCTCTTGCCGATAGCAAGATTTACGGTGGTGTGATATCTCATGTGGTTGACTTGTTTCTTTCACAAAGCTTTTCACCACGAATACCGTCAAACGCACACAATGCATGTACTTGTGATAATGTAGTTCGTATTTTCCCGCTAGATGCCAAACCATGTTTGCATAATTGCTGCCATCAACGGAGGATAAAGTGTGCTATATTCTAGCATCCTTTGTGCGACGCCAATTCGATTATAGGTTTCTGAAGACAAATTATATTTATCAATTAAAAACTATAATATTTCGTGAGTAGCGCTCAGAGTACTTGCATGAAAAAAGTGCCTACATTTCGCGAGAATTTAGTGAGCTAAAAATAACATTTGCACAAAGTGTAAACAGTCATTTCTTGCTTGTTTAAAATTTTCGCAAATTCGCGAGTCGTGGAATTCTACTGCCTATACATATAAGTATCAATCAAACAGATTGTTTCACCATTATAAACCAAACTGCTATTGATATTGAAAGACTTATGCACTGAAATTGTTTCTAGTACATCCCTATGAAAATTGAAAATTTGATTTATTAAATAATTCTAACTTTAGATTTCTACGGTTATTATACATTGGTAGACATAAATATTTGAACAAGGGCATTTTATATATATAATTGATGTTTGTTTGTGTATGTGTATTGACAAAGTGTGATGAAATATTGACACTTTGTTCTGAAATCATATTCTGGTATGTCTAACAAGCTAATATCGAAATTGTTTTCTTAAAATATATTTATTTATAGACATGGAAATTGATCCTTCTTCATATGACTGCCGGTTGCAACGACAAAGGTATGGGAGAACGATCTTTTAGAGAAGCCAAAAGTGAAAATAAAATTTAGATAGATACGTACAATTCGTCTTTCGTAAATTGAAAACTTCTCCACTCTACGGACACACAAATGAGCGTAGTCAATATTCGGTCAGGTGAGAATACAATGAAAATGGATTGAAAATTGCAGAAATCAGTCAAGAAATAAAAAAAAGGGCGAAAACGTACAGCTACTGTGAAGAAAAGTCGCACAACAGAGTTTAACATTGTTCATTAGTTTAAGAAGCAGAGTACTGTCATCGATCATCCCAGACATGTATGGTCACCGATGGCAAGCGATAGGAAAACGAGGAAAATTGTAAGAAAAATGAAGAAAAATTCAGGATCACTGGTGTGGACTACCTCTAAGTTACAAAAAGAGGTGCGGACGTTCATGTGAAGATTGATCAAAGTGTACTCAATAAGGCCAGGTATCAAGTCAGGATTACATTGAGGAAACCATTGGAAGACATCAGGAAAAGAATGTACTTTGACCATTTTTTTAGACAAAGTGGAAGTCGGATAGTGTTTTAAAAGTCCAAATTTAGCTTTGCTTGTACGTACACATCACATAAATATTTGATTGTAGCAGTCGGACTGTGTTCAATCATGATAGTTTGTTTAAAAGGCCGTTCATCGCCAAAAATTAACAAAGTACGTTCTTTTCCTGTGGTCTTCATTTGTGATTATAATAAATATCAAAACAAAATGTCAGTTTGTAAACAATTGTTTGTCAAAAAAATACTTCTGGGTCGGTTCTATGGTGAAATGAAAACAAATTTAACATGTAACACAGTGATGAGTAAATATTAGTATGATGAAGGTGAATACAGAATGGGAGTACCAATGAACTTTGTGGTAATGGTGTAGGATTGTATGTTCTCTAATTGTAATGGGGATATTGTATTTATAGCGGACACAGTGGATAAGTTTGATTATATGAGTATTAGGTAGAAAAGTATTAAGCAACGTTCTAAAAAGTTGGACTTAGAAAATAACTGTTGTTTCCAATGGCCACGAACACACTACAGAAATGGTGCGGCAGTGGAGTGTAAGGAACACACCTCACAGTTTAGAGACATCTCGGTACAGGATGTAAATTCCATCGAGAATATCTGGAATGAACTTGAAAATAAGGTACGACAACACCCGAAGGAGAACTGAAGGCAATCCTTTTGAAAGATAGGGCTAAAATAGACTCAGAATAGACAAGAAAATATGTTCTTTCGATGACCAAGAAACTTTCAACACTTATCCAGCGATAAGAGTTCCTAACGAAGTATTGACTTTCTTGCGCAGACTATGTTCCAATACTTTTATCAGGCTAGAATTATACACTGCTCTCCATTAAAAATGCAACACCAACGACATGTTGAATTAACATTAAATTTGCAGAGTATGTGAGCACGGAAAGATGAACAACTGAGTACCACGACAGCTCCGTGACGTATCAGAGGCACCGCGTATGCCATTTAAGAAAATTAATTAGAGGTAGGCCACAGGGCCAGAGTACAGTTGTAAACGACTATTGATGTGACGTGAGTGTGTAATATGGTCGAAAAATGCCTCTTCGTGGAAAATACAGCACTGACAGCAGGTTTTCACCTTTCATTGCGGAAATTGTGTAGTATATCGCGAGTACGGTTTGTTCTTCAGCGACATTGTTGAAAGAACTGCGTCGATATGGACTCGATGGCTACACAAATGTACTACGCAACGGCATGCCGGATCCCAACGACCGTGCCATACCACAAATTGCTAACTTCATTACAATGTAGTCAAATCATCATAATTTCTAGGTTATTAAACGGAATACTATGCATGAAAGGAAGCTCTTCCAGAGGCTGTTCTCCTCGTACATTTTATGTTAGTAAATATGTTGTTCCTTGCCATAGATAGATTCAGAGAGAAAGAGAGAGAGAGACATACAGAAAGAAAAAATATTCAGCCATTATATTGACTGCTGTGAGAATGCTATATCTTGTCATTATAAACTGTAAAAACACATATTGCAAAATTCTACAAATTCAGTATTCAAACAATACTACATAAAAAGTAAATATCAACTACAGAAAATTTTCCTACGTAATGAAGTATTTTAAAACTGTCATTTTAACCATTCAATTTTCAACTGCATTATATCTTTAATATAGGTGAACATTTTATTTTGTAATTATACTGCAAAGTTATCTGTACGAAAACAGTAGAGTGTTTTGTAAGATGATAATGTAATACTCTCGATAACTTGATAAACAGAGTACAATTAATTTTCATTCCTTAGCAAACCTTAAACGAGCCTTGCAGTAATAGCTTGTTTATAAATTTGATATATTGTAGCACCTAATATATGAAGAGTAGACGACATTAAAAGAGTTCAACTACGTTAGTCAGAAATAACCGTGTAAAAAATTCGAAGGGGGAACAGAAAACCAAAGAGATCGGCTCTTTGTGAGCTTATTTATATGAAGATCCCTTTCGTGGTTGCTCCCCTTTCTGCTGATTCAACAAAGTAAATAATTGAAATTGCGAAGTTAATGGACCATGACATGGTCATCAAAGTGATCAGCGGAGGGATCCGTGATAAAGTGGCCATGTTTTGGACATTTAAATGCAGTTATTCTTTCTCTCCCCTCCTCGTCCGTTTTATTCCATTTTCTTCCGTCAATTTCAAACCACAATGTCGTTGATCACAGGGACAAGGTTGTTTTTTAGATGAGGGGAAGAAGAAAGATCATACGAAGCAAAAACAAACAAATGAATTGATTATTCTACATCGTTACACAAACAAGATAGTTCATCGTTCTCAATGAAGCTTGTATGTTTTATGGTTTCTGTTTATCTACTAAAAGATTGTGTTATTATTTTTTTCCTTACAGAGAAGATATATATTTAAATATCCTATGTCTCTCAAAGAACCTTTGTGAAAAGATTTTAAATTCAATCTATGATGTATTTGCCAAATCCAGTTTAAACAAGAATTTGGTCTAGGAGCGAACTCAGGCTGTTCCCCTATGGGTACGGAAAGTGACACTTATGAATTAATTTCTGGACTGCACCGATTTACTTTTCTCCTCAATGAGGCAATAAAACGTTTCCGATATTACATATTTAGAATAAAAATATAGTGTGTAATAGACAGAAAAACACTGTAGCAGAGAAGACAGTTAGAGGCGAGAAATTGATGACAAAGGCATACAAAAATGGTGTACGAAGGCAGTTTTCGGTTGAGATGTTGAATTTGTGACCTTTTCTCTTCTAATAGAGAAGACCCTTCAATGGTTTAGATGTTCAGCATATATGGGTTCATACGAAAAACCGTACTATGAACAAAATAAGTCTCTGAAATTCGAAGTAGTGAACATGGGCAACACGCCATACACGTAATTTTCGCTTAATCAGGTCTGAAGTGCAAGTAAATATATTTTCCTATCCCTTCACCGTAAAGAATTCGCTCAAACACTGATTGGAACAACTTATAAACAGATAGACACACGCCCCCTTCGTTGCCTCAACTTACTTCTTAGGACAAAATCATGAGTTCAAAAACTAGAAAAGAACTTCTGTAAATAATATTAAGCATTACACCCACGAAAGGTAGACAAATATTAATTTAACGCTCCAATTAAGTTAGAAATAACACAATCTTTAAAGTGCACTTCAAAAGGTACACAACGGGTTTTGTTTCAGGTCTCAAACTCTTCTAACTTTTAAAGATGTTCAGGTGTCCGTACATGTCTACGGGAGTAAAAAAACGTCACCCGCCATGTCGGAAATACGGTCACCTCGGGAGATATAAGGGCATAACATTTTGTTTTTTGAAAGTGGTTCTGAACCAACATACGAAAAACAAAAGTTTTCTAAAATGATGGTGCAACCAATTTTAGAATGGATGATTTGTCTCAAGGAATGATTCAATTACGTATGTTCCAGATTTTGAGGAGAAATGCTAATAACATTTCATTCTTTTCATAATTTTTACAGACGAATTTGTTTTAACAAAGTGATATTTATAGGACTACTATTACATGTATAAAAATATACATTGTGGATTTAAACAAGAATCTCTGGAAGAAAGACTAATTACAAAATATAGGAAAAGCAGCCACAGGTAACAAACACCCTGTAAATAGACAGGCAAAATTGAAACCAAGATGGAAAACTGAAAGACCCACAACTATCATGGCATAGTATTGGAATTTAAAGATTGAAAGCGACAGTAGTTTAGGTGGGTTAAAAAGAAGAAGAGGGGCACTGAATCTTCTATAGCTTTTAGATAAACAAAGGTGTTACATACAATTCAAACAATAAATTGAAAATTCAGTGTTTGAATATTATAAAATCCTTGCTATAAGTTGAGTTTCAGTACTTCTGAGTACAATTCAGAATAATTAAAGTGATGGTTATTAACGTGAGGGCTCTGCTCAGATCCACATAGGTGATACGAAGCATCCTTAATAAGGTGTAACCTTTTATGGAACTTTAATATGCTCACCAATTAGTGGGATATGACGCTATATGGTGTATTATAGTTCGCTTTACATTATAGTGTACCTATACATGCTACTAGGAAAATATTTCAGGTACATTCCAGTAACGCGTCAGAATTTTAAATTCAAAATAAATTGTAGTATCAAAATTCAGCTCACATATATTCAACAATTAAAACAAGTTTTGTTTGTAATTTGTCGCTTCTTGAAATGAACATATTAAATGTAATCATCCATACTTAAATAAGAACTCTTTTAATGCATTTACCGTGATATACTGTAGTATAAATTGTAAAGTTATTTATTTCAAATTAGGTCCGTTCGGAATGGAATATATCTTTCCGGAATGTCGGAATTTTGAAACGCTGACATTTGGGATAGGTGCAAACTCGGAATTCTGGAAGACGAGAGGTCAGAATCCCGGAGCGTCTTCTCAGCTGTAAACACCGAGTGATAGAAAACAACGTTTCACGTAGACCAGGGACTATCGTTTTATAAATTTTACATCCGTCAGTTTAACTAGATATGCTTTCAGAACAATCCAGGAAACTCTTACTGAATAAGATATAAAGGTGCTCAGAATTTCGGAATCGGAGTGAGAATTTTTGTGGTTTCACCATGTCAGAGTTTCGACAAGGCTGAATTCCGCAACGCCAGAACTCTCGAGATTTGCAAGGTAGGAATTCAGGAGCGTTGAATTCCGGAATTTCATAATACTAGAATACGAGGAATTATGAATTCCGGAATTGACTGGCTTCAGTAAAGTGTCATCGAAAGTAAATTTACGTTAATTTAAGTTAATCATAATTAACTTATGCTCGTCATTATTCGTAGTTAATCATAATTAAAATAATTAGTT
The DNA here is from genome assembly GCA_022664845.1 of Lepisma saccharinum. Classification (NCBI taxonomy): domain Eukaryota; kingdom Metazoa; phylum Arthropoda; class Insecta; order Zygentoma; family Lepismatidae; genus Lepisma; species Lepisma saccharinum. Next base: position 26,037 of record JAGDQP010001893.1, read on the forward strand.
TTTCTAATATTTTTAATGGTATAATAGCGACGTCGCACCGGTACCTGGTATTATGAACCTCAAAACAAAATTATACCTCTATCCTTCTAACGGAATAAAATTCACAGATTTTGTTTTAATTTTTGTATTTTAAGACTAATAATAATAATCACAATTTTGGGGACCACAAATTCCCCCGCCCTCTTGGTGTTTGTCTATATTTTCTTTATATTTCTAGGTGAGTTCAAATACAAATTGAACCTTTAACTTAGATAAATTGTACAAAGAATGCAAAAATAGAGGATATTCTTTTGAGGGGCTCGCGCCCCTGTACCGTCTCTGGATTCCCCACTCACAGATAGCTTAAAACACGTGTTTGAACCCTATGTCCTTCTAAGATATTCATTTACACACATCCCGTGAAATTCTCTACTTGCAAGGCTAATTACAATAAGTTAATCACAGACGTTGGGTCCTCACCAGAGCGGACCTCACCCCCTTAATCCGGTGTTTATTGGTCTTTAGTATTGATATACGACTGTTAAAGAACTCACATTTTTAGAGCTTGTGTGAATCAAAACCCAGGTTGGAGTTACTTGTCCCTCACCAGGCGCCTTCCCAGGTGGCGGATAGGGGAATGCCGACCAGATATGGTGGGTACGGGAAATATTCCGGGGCGGACCAAAACCAGTACTGTTGCCTTGTAGTTAGTATAGAGATTTACATTTTACAATAGCTAAGCGAAAATTACCCCGAACAAAATATCAAGGCGAAGGAACGCAGCTTTCCAATTACCTTGCTGAGGCTGAAGATGAATGACTTCGGCAATTCTCGGAGATGGGCAGAGGATGTCATATTGAATGTCTTCCTTCACTCCGAGGTCGTAGAGCTGACAACTGTACACCGCTAGTAAAGAAATGAATCGGATATTTTTAAATGGCATTAGTCCATTCTTAATTCAGAAAAGGTTTTAAAATGGAAAATAATTAAGTAGGATTAATTTTATGAAACTTAGCAGGTTCGATTGTCGAAAAGTGATTCTGAGTCATGAGTGTGTATCGCTATTGCAATATGTAAATATGTTATTGGTCAGTAAAAGTTAGAGATTTATGCCCTTTCTAAAAATAATGGAAAAAGAAATACAGAAACGCCATTTATTTCCCTTTATTAGCGCACCCGTATGAACGTCAGTGAATAAGGAAAGATATAGGGCTTGTCCTGTCTGTTTGTCCCCCCTCCCCGGGTCTCAGCAACTACAAGCCCGACTGAGTTGAGCCATACAGGATTCATAATATTCTTAAACCATGGAATAACCGATAACATAAACTATAACGCTGCCAGGTTGTTTTCAATCCCTTAGTATTCTGCATCTGTATGTTTCTTTGTCTCCCTCCTAGATCTTAGTAACTACAAGTTGCACAGAAATAAACCATACACCGTTTGATTCATCATGGACTGAAACGGTGAGGAAAGCAATCAGTTTTACTCTAAAACTATCAGTTCCTTTCCAGTCGCTTAGTATTCTCCATTTGTGCCCCTCCTACAACGCAGTAACTACAAGTCCGACAGAGAATGATGAGCCATACACCACTGGATTTGTAATGGCCTGAAACCGTGGAATAACCTATAGCTTTGACCCTAAAGCTGGTAAGCCGAAGGAGTAGACCAACGACTCAAAGGTCCCGGGTTCGAGTTCCGGTAGGGGTATGGGTGACGGACAATCGTGACGGGCCGAAATAAATAGTTACTAGATTGGCCCATATAAAATAAAGTTTACCAAAGTTTACTAAAGCTGGCATGTACTTCCCAGTCACTTAGTATTCTCCATTTATACTACCCCTACTAGATCTCAGTAGCCACAAGCTATAGAGATACACCGTTGGATTAGTCATTGATTAGAATGGATTGAAAATCTATGACTTTGACTCTAAAACTGGCAGCCCCGTCATTCTCTCAGTAATCTCCATTTGTCCCTATGACTTCTACTTTTTCTTTTGGATACGTTATAAGATAATTTGAATTTAGACAAGAGCACTTTGGTTTTGTCTATAATAATACCATTACTTAGTTTATTAGCCATTCGTTTCCTTTTATTTGCATTCATTTACTTTTTAAAACTAACATAATATTGATTGCATACATTATAAATTAAAGTATTTAAAAAATTATAACGCTAATTTTTCAATAGAACCAAGATCATTAACTAACAGTAAGTATAGTCCTTGTATGAATTTTCGTTGTTCAGAGGAAACTAAAATATTATCATAGTATTCTTAGCACTTGTGTGGCACATTCCTTCCAATTCCTTCATTTTATTGCACTTGACGGAAATTTCTCCAGATGAATAAGCTCGTGTCCTTACGAATAATTCTTGGCTGATGTCCTCTTGAAAGTTCTCAGGTCAATACAAACGTTACGGTGATTTTGTACTCCATTTTATGCCAATTTGTGAAGCTATCACTGGAGTTCTTTAACACTACAGAGAACAAGCAGAAACAGAAAGTTTGGAAAGTCAGGGACCCCGGATAGTTCCGTCCTGAAGTGTGATCGCTCTCCAACTTCTACTAGCGATCTACGCATGCATGTATGCAACTACAGCCTCTGTCGTGGGTATGGATGCTACAGTTTCTATCTTAGCGAAGATATTTACCGCGTTTTGGCGTATAAGAGAATAAATAAAGAGAAACAAGAGGACAGGAAAGGGTTAGAAGAGATTTCTTGATAGAGAGAGGGGAACCAGAATATGCCGTGCTGTATATTCTGTAAAAAACCTGAATCGGTTCTAAATAATGTTTTCTTGCCTGGTAAACCACACATGTATAAAGGGTGGATAAAACCAGGTAAGACATCTGTATTGAATCTAATTAATCTAATATTTTTGTTACATGCAAATCACTCATCACACGCTCACATAAACATACAGCGCATAGCGCATGCTCGCAAGTCCGGAAAAGCTGCAAACTATTGTCGCTTCGGCTAAAACCAGACTAAAGAGCTATGAGTGTTAGTAACTTACGTAATTTCTAGGCACGTCATAGTTTGTAATAAGAAAATCATACGCACAAAAACTCTTTTGTTTATTACAAAGAACGCTTTAGAAAATGCTATTTTAGAGTTTAACCTAGTTTGGCCTAGAAGTTACGGTTTAGTGGGGTTTTATTTTAGTTTTGATAGATTGGGATAAATGATGTTAAATGGTCATTTGTGTTTCCAATATACGTTTTTTTTACATATTTTCCTAAACAGCTAATACAATGGTTTTTGTTTAGATGTGTGCTATTGTAAAATGTTTGAGCTAAGTGTTCGATGTGGTTTGGTTTTTCATTAATGGAATGTCAAGCTTTGCTTGTAGAGTGGCTAGCCTCGTGTAGCGCGAGCATTTTGTTGAGAGTTTGACTAGTTTGTTTTCAAGAGTTTGGAGTTTCTTTGTGTGTATAGCAGAGGTGTGTCCCCATGCTGGTACAGCATATGTAAATATTGGACGTATTATTGTTTTGTATAGTGTTACCTTTGTTTTGTTGTTCATGTGATCGTTGGTGAGTAGACATTTGAGTTCTGCAAGTTTACCTGACGCTTAACCTATTTGAGATTGGATGTGTTGCCTTAATATTAGCTTTCTGTCGAGTGTTACCCCAAGGTATATTGCTTTCTACTACCATTCTATGGTTATATTGAATAGATGAAGTGTTGTCTGTGGTTCCTTACATCTTCTTGAGAAGTGTACTGATTCGGTTTTGTTGACGTTATTTTTTTTCCATTTGGCAAACCAGGGTTCTAGATTTTGTAAGTGATTTTGTAGATATTTCTGTATTTGTTGTGGTTCCCAGCTGTGTGGAAATATATATGTGTGATCTGCAAACAGTGCCAAGTTTGTATTGTTGTATGTGGGGATGTCATTAATGTAGATATTAAATATTATAGATCCTAGAACTGAACCCTGGGGCATTTCGGCTTTAATGTTTCTGGTAGTAGAAGACTGTGAGTTTACTGACCCGGAGAACTTTCTATCTCTTAAGTAATGATCTGACGAGGTTGACGTACGGAGCTGGAAGTTTTGTTTGTATGGGTTTATAGAGAAGGCCTATTGTCCAGATTCGGTTAAAAGCCTTTTCTATATTAAGGAGTACTGCGCTTGTGCTTTGCTTTTGTTGAATTTATCTATAATGTATTCCACTACCCTAACAAGATGGTGAGTAGTGGAATGTTTTCCTTTAAAGCCGAATTGCTCGTTAGTTATGATATTATGAGCGTTAAAGTGTTTTTGATCCTATTCGATACTATTGCTTCTGTATGTTTTGCCATGGCATTTAGGAGACTAGTAGGTCTATAGTTTTAAGGAAACATTGGGTCTTTACCAGGCTGGTAACGTGATAACATTAGCTGTTTTCCAACACTTTTGAAAAGAAATACATTTCAGTATGCCACTGATAATTTTTATTAGGAAATTAATAGCTTCTTATGTTCGATTTTTCAGACAAATGTTTTCGATATTATCTACGCCTGCTGGTTTATAGAGTTTCAGTTTACAGAGAAGTTTTGTTATTTCTTTCTTCTTGACGTGCTGTATTTTGGCCTTGTGGGCACCAGATAAAAAGGAGGCCACACAGTTCCTGATTATTTTATCAATATTTTGTCTTATTACATTGCGTAATCATCAAGGTTACTACATTGCGTAACCCTACCGCCAACCGCGGGCTGCGCTCCCCCCCCCCCCTGAGTCTCACGCCGCCCATTACTCTTCGAGAGCACCGTGCCACTTTGCACACCTCGCGGGTCAGAGCTGGTTTATTTATATATATATATCATAGCTTTCACTAACCTCTATTTGCATGCCAAAGCAATTATTAATAATAAATATGAACATATAAAAATATATTTTGAAAGGAAAAATGAAGAACAATCTTGTTCCCGCCGAGATTCTAACCCCTGTTTTTCACTTAGTACGCCAACGTCTTACCGCTGCACCAAGCTTGGACCTAGGAAATACTGGTTTGGTCGTAGGTTTTGCAGTGGATGGCGTCGGAGTCTGTCACTATGACGTTGTAGGTGGTGATGACTTGCAACCTTGTTACTATTTTCATCCTCAACTTTTGACTGCTGGGCGTAAAAAAAATTGTATGATGCCTTTTTGGTTGGTGGGCCATCGATTCCGCGCAAAATTGCGCTTGTGTCAGATTATCATCTTGGGAGTGTTCCTAGTTGCTGGTACGCTTCACGCATGAGTGCTTGTGTGTTTTGTTAAGTTAATTCTAAGAATATCAGTCTATACAGGTTAAAACGGTATATAAAATTGAAAAAGTAAAGTCTGCTTATGGTGAAAAAAGTTTCAAAAAATTATAGAGCGTTCGTTTAGTTTTCGGAAGGCTTGGGATCGATTCCAACGGTCGATCATTCTAACTGAGGTTTCCCAAGATTTTTCCTTACCCATACCAGGCAAATAATTTTAAACATGTCCCTCCAGGTTTCTTTTTCCCACCCTAGCCCGGACGAGTTTTATGCTTAAACAACATAAATCAATTCACACGTGCACACAAATCATACACTGTAGATGTGAACATACGAATATAGTATACGTAGTATCAAGAAAAGTAAGATACCACCGCTAATTCTTCATTGTCAATTCTCGGTGGTAGAACATTGGTGCAACATTCGAGAGAGCGTAAGTTCGATCCCAGCGGCGGACTATCCTGATTGATGCCAGGGTTTTCCTCAATCACACCAGGCAAATGTCGATATTGCATCTTCAACATAGAACCTGGTCGACACCTTCCCGAATCCTTTCCCCTACCAGATCCAGGCCTGAGCCTTAGATGCCTAAAGGCCATAAATCCAATTTTAATATATCGTGGTAGAAGAAACTGACAAATAGAAGTAGAAATGTTATTTGAAACATTATTGTTTAAAAAAGTATTATTTGAAAAATAATTTATTGTTATATAAAAAATAGACAATTGGGTGTGTCAGGTTTGAACAAATTAATCCAATTTTGTTTTTAAAAACATGATTTTTCAGGGCTCGAACTAGCGACTGTAGGTCCGAGAGACGGCACTGTAACCATCAGAACAACGAGACTTGTTTACTCTGATAGTGATAAAACAGTACTTTATGTAAAATATCTATCTTCTGCAAGCTTCCGATCTCATAACAAAATAAATATGATATTTTCCATGTCAAAGCATTGCTTTTATATATTTAAGATAAAAAAAAAGCGAAGAAAATCAACACATTTTAATTAAAAAACTAAAAACGTGTAAGAGTTTCATCAACTAACTAACTGCTTGGTTTCATTAGACACGGCGAATATTACATGTAATGATCATATGCACTAGTCTACTACTCGAAGCATGCATGAAAGGAAGTCTGAAAAGAAATGCAAGAACGTAGAGAAGTTGGCGATAGCTGAAGGCTAAATACACGAGAAAGACTAAAGTGGGGGAAGAGACTTTGACGAGAACACCTTACAGGAATCCTTAACTATTAAATATTTATATATCAGCTTAAGCGTAGACAAAACTCATACGTGCAACATAGATATTGTCGCAAAAGAGAAAAAAATCTTAACCAGCTTCCCAAATATGCATTCTTAGAGACCATGCTCATCAAAGCTAAGCAGAGGAAAGAAGAAAGAAACCTTAAGATAAACATACCCAGAAGAAAAAGCAATCGAAGAATCTATGAGAAAATATTTAAAACTTACAATGCTAATTTAGTGAACTACGGTAACAGAGTTACGATTCAGGGGTCCGTTAGGTAATCAAGCAGGGCGGCTACTCAAGCAGTCTCAGCCTTATTCTGTTACCATTCTAACTTGTCTTCATCAAAACTCACTTTCCATAAAACGCGAAAATATAAAGCAACATCGAACTATATTTCCTGGGACAGTAGCTGAAAATTTTACTTCAACACTGTATAATAAGTTCCGCGGCGAAGTGCCAGCGCACTCGACCAAAACCTAAACTACAACTTCATTCCTGTATGCAGCACGTAACCTCGTTCTTTGAAAATCTAAACCTCACAATCATCAACCAGTACCCGTGAAACTGAGGGCTGGACCACCCGAACATTAGTCACTAAAAGTAAAAGCCAAAATCAGCCACGCAAAAGTTAACACTGGACACTAAATTTTTGACAAAACTGAGCTAATTTGACTTTTCGCTAAAATTAGTTACGCATCTGACTGACACATCCGAATCTAATTTCATTTTGAGTACTTTATCATATCCAAATGGAAAATATCACTTCCCGGCCTGACATATCTTACGTTTGAGAACGTTCAATCACAGCTATACCATTAATCAGTGTCAAACTATACTGGTAGGCTAACTAGTTCTTCAATGAAATCTTTACACAAAGAATAACTGGTAAAATTGTATTTATTTCCTTAAGTGAAAGCAAAAATGCGTTACGAAATAGTTCAAGTACTGAATTTCATTAAAAACAATGCTTTCTGAGAAATGTATAAAATCACATATATATGTGAATTTCATACGTTTTGCTTTATTTTCACATGAAAAATAAAATCCAAATTTCCAGCAACGTCGTACTCCTCGGCGGAGCAGAAATTGTTATACAAAACTGCAATAAAAAATATTAATTTTTCTTTTGCAAAAATTTAGGTTTTTATTCTATACTTTAGCCCAGCTGCGACAAAATGTCTACTAAAAAACGCAATTTCTTTCCACAAAATGATTGAATATAACCAGCATCGCTGAGCAGAATTTAGTTTTAATATTCCAAAATAAATTAATTACTTCGTATACATCTTTAGAACTAATGCAACCTAGCTGCAATTCAATAGTATACTTGCGAAAACAAAATTGGATGGGTTAGGTTAGATCACAAAACAAATTTCTTATCATATATGTTGGCTTATGGTGAGCTGGGATAACGAAAGAAATTTGACCTATTGTACTGAAAAAATAATGCATTACGTTCGGTCCAAAGGAAAAGAAGAAAATTAGGTTAGCTCTACCCACTAACTACCAAAACGAGTTTAGCTCAACGATCAAAATTAAAGATGATTTATAAAAATCAAAACGGAAGTAAAATAGACGAACTAAATAGAATAAAATGTTCAAAGAAATATAGAGTAATAATAGAAGGGTAGATATAGATAGAAAGACCGCGAAAGCAACAGTGAAAGAGATAAAGGACACCTTTGACACCTGGATGAAAGAAAAACCTTTGATATGTACCGACGTCAACTTCAGAAAAATATTATCTTCGTCTCTGAACTAATAGAGTGACAAAATAGAAGAAGAAGAAGAAAACAAACTCAAAAGAAAAGAAGAGAGAAAGATATGTAGTGATCGTCCGATGGTGCGGAGTCACTACACACTGACAACTTAAATTATAACGTCTTCAACTGAAATTTGTTTAGTTTACACTTAAAGAATGAAACTTTTACATCACTTTCATTCAGGTTAGCTCTTACTCCAAAGTTCTTGAAGTGAAGAGAAAATACTATTTCCCTATTTAAATTACCTTTAAAACCGAGTCTAAATCATCAAATGGAGTAAGAACATGAGAACTGAGTAACTCTTTATCACTCCTTACATAAAGTAATTTTTAACTTGTTTGTTCCCTATTCTTTGTGAATTCAGCTCGCGAGACCACTAAATATGATGACGTATGAATATATGTTACAAAACATCAACTTTGTTTAACACTTTCATACATTTGGTAACTGCCTTTCTCTTTATGCATTACTGCTGCTATGACATGAGAGAATATAAATTTCCAGCTTTAAGAACTACAAGTGGCAATATATGTCATTGCTGCCCCCTTCTCGTTCATCTAGTTGAGGCAACAATGTTTGTGAGGAGAGAGAATTTTACGTTTTTATGACGAAGGTTTCCCAGTGTGGTAAAGATGTTGGGGAGAGGCGCGAAATTATATCTGTCACATTTCTCCCTCAGCATTTTCTCTCACACGTTACTCGGGATAACTTAAAAGCTCATATGAAGGTTGCACAGGGGAAGGGCTCTCCTTTTACTGTCAACACCGTCGAAAGGAAGAAGAGTTAACTTTAAAGACAGCATGCATTTTCCTCCTTCCTCCCTCTTCTTCTCTCTCTCTCTCTCTCTCTTTCTCTATCTCTCACCCCGTCTCTTTCAGTAAGAATATGAGTGTGTGTTGGATGGTTTGTACGAATTTCGACCGGACGGTTTTCTCACTGAGCGGATAAGGGAAAAGGTTAGAGACGACAAACGAAAATCAGACTTTGATTATAAAAATTTCTGTAAATTTGCTTCTTGAAAGTATAAAAGTAAACTTTATCATTACATTAACCGTACATTAGTTAAATATATTATTTTAAAAATTCATATTCTATAAATCATCAGTATATATGACAGATAGTACCGAAAACACAGACCTTATTCAAAACTCTAATGAAATGTTAAATGAAATTTTGCTGTTGAAATTTATTTACACGTTGTGATGTTTTTATGGAATAGACTCCTGCTACTTGAAAAAGGACAATGCGTTTTGCCATGTTGTTGCTAGTACTATGCGGTGGTATGATAATAACAATGATCAACGCTTGTATTGGATTGTCTGTAGTCACTACGTCAATTCCGTAGGAAACCCTTAGGACAAGTTTACCCGGCCAATTTCAATTGCCCGCGGGTTTGAGTTTCGGCAAGAAGAATGGCTAAGCCTTCCAGAGGACGTCGTCCACAAGCTAGTTGCGAGCATACTGTAGAAAGAGGCTGCTGTTATAACAGCAAGAGATGGCGCCACTAGGGTTTAACTGAGAACGGACCCTTGCCAAATATTTCAGCAGGTGACCCAATTAATTTTTGGTAGATATTGTAGTTTGAAAAGGCTGATTTTATTTATTTAAACACCTGTCTCATGATTTATCGCTATTAATTTTTCAGAAGGTTATTTTACACTTTAAGATGCGTTATTCTTAGTATAAATGTAATTTTCCTGATTTTGGATTGTAATGTTTAGCTATCTCATTTAGGAAATGTTGTCTTACTAGAGACAGAATTCTAACAAAAAAAAATATAATAAATAACACAATTGCTGACAAGAGCATAAGTTAAAATTTTGTAATGTTAGGTACGTAATCGAAATATAATTTACAGTTATGTCGATGAATGATGAGAGCTCTGCGTGAAGTAATATAGCATCTAAGAGCATTAAAATATAGCTGTTTTTATCAAATTGGAATGATCACTAATAGATGATATGTAAGGAACGCACTCGCTGTTTACAAAATTAGGAGCTTGTTTAACCCGTAACCGGAATACATCGGTCCCGGTTGTTTTCTTACGCCTCTATTGACAACGCTGCACTAATACTCGCAATACTTGCATACACTGTAGTTCTTGTTCCAGCCCGTGTAAGATAAATGCTTGTTGTGTCTACTGTTTCTGTGCACAGGTTGTGTTAGGGTCCTGTGGATACATATATTCATCTCGTGCGCCTTTTTGTTTTTAGATTGGGTACACCTTGTTATGAAGACAAAGATTCACACTGCTAAAGGTTCACAGTGCTAATAATTAGTAAAGGAAAGTCGAGGATGGAAACAGTGTAAGAAATAGAGTACAAGAAGTTGATGGATTTTGTGCTGTCTTCAAACACTTTAATTCTTCTTCTCTTCTTTGAGTACATTCGCATGAATATTTGAAGAGTTTTATTTTAAATAGTAAACAATCATTCGCCAACTTTAGTCTGTTTAAGGTATGAATTAACCTTAAACGAATTATTATTTCCAGATGGAAAGAGATTTGATTTAAAATCCATCTTTATTTGAGATAATTTCTGGGAATCGCTTGTCCATTATCTGTGAAATTACTGAGTAGAGAAGGCTTAACTACTGTAAACAATGTCACCGTCCGCTAGTGCACTACTTGTATTGATGTTGGAAATAAACAATTTCAGAATTTATTTTCCACGCTTTCTGAAGTATATGTCTGGAAAACTGTATCAACCTTACTTTAGTTTTGAGAACAAAAATCGTCTCCACGTTTTTAGTTTGGGACATACAGCACCTTTTATGTTCATATAATTTATTATAATTAAGAAATGTCACAAGAAAAAAATTAAAATAACATAATTCTGAGCTGAGTGCGGTCTGGTAAGAACTTAACTCTGTGACAAAGTTTATTCTACTCACATAACAAAGAATTTAAAACTTGATTTGCACATCGTTGATAAATTTAAATGTGTGTGCAACGAAAGTCCTTAATTCTGAAAACATTTATTGAGAAAGGTGTAACTTTGCAAATTATACACCGTCAAACAATCTGTTTAAGAGCAAATTTTTGTCTAGTTATATTATCATACATTTTTCTGTATAGTGTGCTTTGTTCATGAATCAAACTGTTTTTATTTCAAATTAGTTAAGACATTAAAACACGTTTTTCCTTATTTGGACTTTGAATCAATGCAATCCAAATCCTTTGAAGGAGATTCAGTACCAGTTTAGAGATCTTCTGAAAGAGATATTGTGTAGAATCAAAAGGATTCAATAGTAATAGCAAAGGTATATCGTTTCACATAATATGCAGCTCAAAACAGTAGTTATGGTGTTTGGTTTGCAGTCTATAACAGGATATAGTAAAAACAAAGCGGTAGCTGTTCCAAAAACTAATTACTAAAAGTCACCTCACTTCATCAGACGCAAACGGAATCGGTCGAATGGGTTATTAACTAAAGCCATTAGTTAATAAAACAGATTTGTATTGACATTGTTAAGTGACTACCTTTTCATTCATGGATCCATTAGTATTTGCAAAAGGAAATTAGAGAAACGTAATGAACATCACGATATTACAAATGTTGTTGGACACCAATGTTCTGTTTGCAAGATGTACATAAAAAGTACAGTATATTTTCATTGTTTTATTATTGCGTTAGTCCATATTTGTTTAAAATTTAAAACAAGAAGCATATTTAATTTTGTTGATTTAACGTGATTTATTAAGGATACGAACATGGATTATTTACATCTTTTTTGTCCATCTTCCTTTAAAAACATAAGTAAGTTTATCATGCGTACCTTTGTTTAGTTAAAGATTAAGATTCGTTCGTTGTGCGTTCAGTAGTAACTCCTCTGACACACATATTCTACTAACAGATACTAGTTTAATATGTTCAGAGAAATTCATCGCTAAATTAGCGGGTAATCGAAATCCAGTCTACCAAGTAATCGTAAAATTAGATTTTATTCTGTCCAAACTATTATTTCAAAATTTGTAATTACTAAATATAATTCATATTAGTTGACGATAGTTTAGTATCAAATCACACGAGGAGATTATCACATTAAGAATTATTATTTTCTTAGATTTTTATGTAAATTATTCACATCACCAGTTTACATTTATTGCCATGCCTCTCCCACATCCGTTCTTACGAAAGAAAAAGGAACTATTTCATATTTTACTGACAACAAGCCACGTCTATCTTTTCTTCTACGTCTCCTTCCCCTCATGAGCCATTACTTATCGCGAATAGGAGGAAGTGATCAGGCGAATATCATCAACAGAAGCGAAGCACAGATCCGTAAAGAGGGGAAAAAGAGAACAGAGATGATTTCAACTAGGAAGCGAAACAGGGAGCGAGAGAAAGGATGAGAGCGAGAGAAAACTGCCGTTCCTCGGAACGCGATCTTCATTTTTCACGGCGCCTCGGCGGACATTAATCACAACAGAAAGTAATGAGTGCCGGACCCTGCAAAATGTTCAGACTCAAGCCTTCATTTTGCACAAAAGATCGTTGCCACAGGAGATGCGCTTCCCTTTTACATCTACTAACGCTCAACCTAACTCTTGCTAAGTTATTAATTTTTCCTTCCCGTATAACCATAAAACTTTATTCATGAGGGGTATCGTAGATGTATGACTCTCTTGTAAATAAAAAGAAAGTCAATTGCCATCCACAAAATATAAAGCAGGTAGAGGAGCAGAGAAAAACAAAATACTCATACAAAGAACTCTGAGCTAACTGATTCATTATTCTAAATTTAGCTTGCATTTACGGCCCAGACCAACAGCGTAATCCAGTAACATGTCTGATGGACTTAGTTGCATGACGAGCACTTTTCTGCAGCCAAAGAAGGCGAGGGTAGTAATGAGGGTTTTCCTATATGTCCCATACTCAATTTCCTTGAGAAAACTATATAGGAACAAGTTTCTCAATATGCTCTGCAGAAGTATTCGAAATTACGTCCATATTAATCAAAGAGCGACTTCAGATTAATTACTGAAATATCTGGATTTACCATTGGATCTATTTGGGATAAGTTGTTGGTTATGTGACAACGTTAAAAGCTTATGCTTTTTCTCCTCTTGGCTAAAACATTTTGATTTTTCTTACCCAAGATGTGTGTAGAAATAACCCCTTTAACACATCTTTCACAATTTGTTTTCAAATTTTGAACAAATTGAATAAACCTCTTGAAATTTAAATCGAGAACAGATATTTATCAAAAAAAAAACAATAATGTGCAAAGTAAGACTTTCCATCCTTTGTATAAAATATTCCTTCCCAAATCATCTATACAATTAACAGTGCTATGCATTTACTAGGTCTCTCCTATGCTTTCACATAAATTCAAATCCTTAACTGAGCCTTTGTGATCAAGAAGCCATAACAAAATTGGTTACAAAAGTTACAGGACTGTTCTTTTCTTGGCCATACTAAACAGAAATGAAGCTTAAAAGGCCTTGTCTTCGAAATAGCCTTATTTGCACAAAACGAACAGTAACGCAGCGATTGCAAAGGGGTCGAAGTATCTGCAAATTGGTGTAGTATTACACTACTATGATGGAGATAAGTTACATTTGGACAACCGATTTTATGTCACCCACATCGTCGAAATGTCTGGTATTCTGAACCATATCAAATAAAGAAATAATAAAAGAGACAATGATGCCCCGCTGCAGTGATGCAGTGAACCCATCACTGCACTACACTGCAGTGGAGTGAAGGCAATATGATGCCATCACAGAATTTCTAGAAGATCGGTATAAATCTCAACAAGCTCGATCTTATAGATCGGAAATAAGATTTATAGGAACACATATCATGTTTTAGCTTTTACCGATGACCTATTTTGATTCAATTGCCACCAGGGTTTTGATATGCCCGTCTCTTTGTCTAGCTGTCTCCCCATTCTTTGTCTATTTCCGTTCAAATACTGCTGAACTTCCGTCCTAACGTTATCCGTATGGTACATTGATGGTTTTCAGATCATCGTTGTGCACATCCTCTTTTCCCTTGTAAAACTGCTTATGTCCTACAGACAACGCTTTCTTTAGTGCCTCGACTTCATACGCCACTTGAAGCAAGTGTCAGTTTTCAGAGGCAACTTTACCTATTTTCACACATCAATTTATGCTTATAATTTTATTCTCAATCAAGACTACATAACAACTGAGTGTAAACATCATGCATTCCCTCGTGCCGCTCATCGAACCCGTTATTCGTAACTGAGGGACCGAAATGTTTCGCAACTTTCTCAGCCGCCCGCGAAACCTTTTATAGTACGTATGATATATATTATATATTATAGAACCATGCATATTTCTTATGACCGCAGCGTAAAATGTCAATCAAAGTACTTTTGGAACAATCGGTTTGACATTCTAACTTTTCGGACATGACAGTCAGTAGAATAAACGTCCTTGAAATTGGCACTGCCCACTGCCCAGTCATTTACTCCCAAGGTATTTCTTTAAAAAAGTACCGTCGAAAATAATTTGGCAGTACTGATATTGTTTCCGACATGTTGCTTATAGTTTCTTTAATGACTTCTGCACATAAAAGAACACATCTTTGTTATTGTTCGTGGTTAGGTGATAATTTAAAAAATACCACGTTAAGTTACAACTTTAACCTACCAAAATCTAAGCAGATAAGCTGAGTTTTACTTTCGTTTTTCTCTAGTTATTTATTGCTATAATGTACGGTAATTTCTGTAGGGTGTTCCTTCTTTAACGGATAGAAGGATGTTTAGAGACCACTTAGCATGCATCTTTATTTAATCCGGTCGTGTAGCCTTGCAGTCTACGGAAGTAGGTCAACGACCCGCAGGTCCCGGATTCGAGTGCCAGCAGAGGCATCGGTGTGGATTTTAATAGCTAAGGAGCGAATTGTAACGGCCGAATTGTAACGGAATTGTCCAAAATTACTAGACTGGCCCATTTACAAATAACGTTTACCAAAGTTTTGTATATCTATTTAAATCATGCAAACTAGTTTTTGATACCAAGGGGAGGGGTCTAATAACTGGTATGCCATTTTTCCACGGTTCCCATTTATCTGGTATGGTGGCAAATAATAAGCAATTTTGAAAAAAAAAATTCTGAGATCTACCATTGGTTAGTTACTTAACTCTATGGCTTATGGAACCAGTAAATTCATCCCAACAGTAACTGACAAATATTTACGGCCAACTTCAATTTCACTTGTCACCGAGACTATAATAATGCAAGAAGACCTTCCTGAAGAGAACATTTGTTCGAAATAGTTCTTACCTGCAATTCTGGAGCAGCGAACTTAAAGAATTATATCTTGAAAAAAATATAGGAAATGGGAAATTCTTCTGCCATTGGTTGTTACTGCAAACAGTGGTTTTATGTAGGGTAACCCAGGTCTATTTCGATCAGAGTCAGCGATATCGATCAGAAGAAAAAACAGGTCAATAGCGTCATAATTTGCCAGATTTTTCCCCATTAGATAGAGTGAAGACTGCAAAGGAATCTGTCAAATCATAACCGTATTGACCTGTTTCCCCCCCCCCCCAAATCGATATAGGCCTTTGATCGAAAATGGATCCGGACTACCCTTCTTGACTTCTAAGTACAAAGATAAACCTTGCTTATAAAGAGACATTGTAAAATCTGTATTTCTTAGTACAATATGGATACACTTAAAGCAGAAACATCCATGGATCTGCCGGAGACATACTGGACGTAAAAGTTGAACAACAAGAAAACGATGAAGAGAAAGCAAAATAGAGTGGTTTTGCGATGTCCTATCGCGAAGTTCCCTGCAAGACTGCAGGACCAAAACTGGTTCCTCCAGCCCTCTAAAAACTTCAGGACACTGCGCAAGCTGCTATGCAAATGGCACCTTGTCCAGTACTACGAGTCAGAGATCAGGAAGGTACAAGATTGCAGATCTTAATAAGACTGCAAAAGGTTTAATTATATTTGCTTCAGTTCATCAAAGCAACAGCCAGTTTTAAAGAGAGCATCACAGCTATTGTGCGGATAGCGGAATCAAGTATCAACGAGAAGGTTACCATCCAATACATACAATTCGTACCGTAGTTGGAAGAAAACTGGGAATTCAATTTGGAAGATTGAAAATTCCGCTTTGGTTCGAAGGCCACGAAGAAATAGCCCAATGTGCCAAATAGACTTCGTGCTGGACATCCTGAAGAGAAATCTACAAGCAACCAACAACAATCCAGAAAAAGACCCCCTACTATCAAATGTCAGACAACATCCGAGAGTTGCAAACAGACGACAGTGTCACTCAGACTTCACAGGAAAGAATCCATAGACGAGAGGACCTTTAAAAATTAAAATTACAACTTAGAAGCGCCGTGCTTTTCAGGACCAACACCACATTCTGAAACCGAAACCTGTCTTCCACAAATACAATATATTACAATAAATGGGGATTCTTCGCCAACGAATAACTCCCACAAGTTACATAGAAAAAAGGGGGACAGACAGACAACCAAGAAAATCAAAGTGAATTATGTTTTTTATTTATAACCTGACAAAGAGGAATTTAATTAATCATGAGGTCTTAGACGACGAACGTTTCGTTCTACCCCATACCTAAACTGAATACTTTAATATTCATACAATCGTGAAAAGTTTCAGCTACAACGTGGATAAAGGTCCTAGGTGTAACAAAAACAAATTTACAGAAATACAAAATGGCCCTCGCAAAATCAAAGGGAAACGGTTCGGAACCAGACATATCATCCATTCTATACGATATCATGTTGACCATCTACAGTAGAAGATTGTAGTACTCTTTAAAATTAGAACAGAACAAAACCTGACACTCCCGAAGAAAAGACGTCCGTTAATTAGACACTTTAAACCAAGATAAGACATCATTTTCAAATTCACAAAATAAACAACGGGATTAACCATCCTAGGGAAACAAGACTGAAGAAGATGCATTGCTACAACCAAAAAATTGAAGAATTCAAAAGATATTGAAATAAGAGGAATAATCTTTTAAAAAATAACATACATTCTACGAAGAATTAGAGAAACAATGGATCTGGAACTAGAGCTTAAAGGGAAATCGGGAAACCAAGAAGCTCGTACATAAATCCTTTAATGGAGTTCACTGCAACCTACTTGGCGACAGATGTACAGAAAATGTAGACACCAACACACGAATTTAGTAAACTGATATTAGACAGGAGGTGTATACATATATACACGAAGCGTATACATACAAAATAAGATAAAAATATTGTAGATAGTGAGCAAGCAGGAGAAACTGACAGTCACAAAGAGAACTCATATATACATATGAGATACATATATTGGAGGTTGATTCACTACATTCGTCAATGAGACAATAGTTGTAGGGGTATACCCTTAAATTGGAGAATCTGGTAGCAGGTGTGAATGGAAAGGTCATACCTAAATCCATCATCCAATACTATCAAATATACAGGAATTGATGTCATGGTTGGTGAGCCTGAGTTGGCGGAGTCATTAATAGATCATCTGTAACGCCATACAGTGGTTCCCGCCAGATTCAATAAGGCCAGCCAATATGCATTCGAACAGTAGAGGACCCAATAGACTAGCCTCCTGGACAAGCTTTCTCTTGAATTAGTCAAGCAAAGTTTACTGTCTCTTTAGTTACTGTAATGCCAACTCTTCAGTTTTACTAGTTTTATCGTGGGGCGTTACAATTTTCAAAACATTAATGTGATTTAAATAAAGAACCTAGACCAAATGTCTTTGACGATATCCCGCCGACTAATCATAATCATTTTTCCATGATGTGCCCACTTTTTAGTGTAGAAAATCATCAATACTACATTAAACTTTCTCTCCTCCTCTCACGCTTTCTCTTTCTTTCTTTCTTATTCTCTTTCTCTCTCTCTCTTTCTATGATAATTCTTTGCTTACTGGAAAATGTTTTCTTAACTCTCACCATCAAAGGCCAGGATTTAGTTTTTCTTGGGGTGTATCCTAAAATTTAGGGGGATGATTACTGTCTCCATTCTATGAGGGGCAATTAAATAAATAAGATCAGATGCCAGATGGTGTCATTGAATATTAATTTTATTATCTTAGAGGTAATTTCCAAAACTGTTATTACATTTATTCCACTGGGAGATAAGACGTCCAATAACATCCTTGTAGAAGCTTCTGAGCTGCCGAAGAAACCACGCATTGACGCAGTCTCATACGTCCTATTTTGATAAACAGCATAGCGCGCTAGCTGGTAACACTGATGTTTGGTAACGATACTGACCTGTGTTGGTAACCCGGAAAAGCACAGTCACAACTTGCACTTGCACACCATTAGTTTGTTCAATTTGATGTAAGTACGGTTAGCAATTCATGTATTCGTCCAACATCCGAAATTAAGACTCGTATAAAAGTACAGCGTGGGGTTCGCAGTTTGACTGCTGAGGGAGCTGGGGGACGAGAAATTCATCCTCGTATGTCGAGATCTCTCCTCAAGCAATTTGCACATATTTGAAGAACTGAAGAGAGACAAACGTAGACATCGGTTTGCATCGGACTGTTTGCATCAGTCACATTATGTGTAACTGTGTAAAGATGTTGTTTCGTCGTTAGCCTAGATGTTCATGTAAGGATCGCATTGACTGGAGTGGAATAAATGTCTTAGCAGTTTTGTAGGTAATACATTTTCAATGACACCTTTCGGCGTTCGATCCGTTTTTGCTTAACTGCACTCGAAATAATGGCAATAACAACTTCGTGAGGTGATTCTTCATATTAAAACAACAAAAGTTCCTTTGAAGAAATTCAAAATTATGCGTAGTTTCGATGTGCTCGAAGTTATGGTAGCATTGTCAAAATGACGTCAAATCTCGACACGCAATTACATAAGCGGTGTCAGTTTAGCAAACCACAATCATAGTAATACTCTTTGGGACGATGACAAAGTGTCTCTCCGACAAAGTGTCTCTACGACAAAGTGGACCTGATTTTGAGAGACAGTTTGTCGGCGACAAAATGTATCTTCGATGAACCAAATTGAGAAAGAGAGACAGTTTGTCGTGTTCGACCCCGTCAAAGTGTCTCTCCTCAGGAATGCGATACAGTTTGTCGGGGAGACACTGTCGCCGATGAACCAAATGAGAAGAGAGACAGTTTGTCGTGTTTAACCCTGTCAAAGTGTCCCTCCTCAGGAATGCGATACAGTTTGTCGTAGAGACACTTTGCCGCTGATGAACCAAATGAGAAGAGAGACAGTTTGTCGTGTTTGACCCCGTCAAAGTGTCCCTCCTCAGGAATGCGATAAAGTTTGTAGGAGATACATTTTGTCGCCGATGAACCAAATGAGAAAGAGAGACAGTTTGTCGTGTTCGACCATTCCTGATTGGTTCGACTCAATGAAAAGAAATCCTGGAAAATCACAGCCAGGAAGGTCGACGGTGGGAATCGAACCCACGACTTCCCGAATGCGAAGCTAACGCTCTACCAACTTCTCGGTATACTGTAAGCATATTAAAGAATGAAGCTGAAGTAATTTATTTTCAGTATGTTAAGATAAAGATAAAGATAAAATGAATTGAATAGGCTGTAACAGCACTATGGCTTACGCCCGTCCTAATACGGAGGAAGTCTCTTATCTTTGTCACGTCTAAACATAACTGTTAATTAACTAAAATTATAAAATCATATAAAGCTGAAGATATAAAAATATCTTCAGAAAAAGAAAAATAGGTAATAACTAAAGATGTATAGAGTCTTTAGCATAACAAGCTAAAAACGTGAAGATTGTAAATAGGCCTTCACAAAAATAAAATAATAAAACTACATAAAACTTAACAGCCAAACAATACAATCAACTCAAATAAACGGAGATAAACCGGTCTCTTGAACAAACGTAAGAACTTTTCGCAATATAGCCGATTCATCCCCTAACAAACACGCAATGTCATTGGGGATGTTATAACGTTGTCTGAGATGATTATATCCTGGACAATCTAAAGGAACGTGACCAATACTTAAGAATCAATTGCATGCGGAGGGTCCAAACGTCGCAACAGATATCCATGAGTCATGCGACTGTGCCCAATACGTAGACGACATAAAAGTACTTGCTCACGCCTACTATCTCGGCAAGATTATTTCCATGGAGCAAAAGTTACCTTAATTTCTTTCAATTTATTAACAGCAATGTCATCCCGTCGTCACTGCCATTCATTCTGAGTAACTTGTCTATAATATATCAACATGTCCTAAAATGGGACATGTTGGATATCAATGTTACCTCCTAAAAAGGCCTAATGTGCAGCTTGACCTGCCAATTCATTACCATGGACACCAACATGACTGGGTATCCACGAAAAGACAACCTCACCACCAGCATAGCAGATGATGTGTGTCTTACATAGGAGATCTTGCACGAGCGGATGTTTAGAATACATATCGTCGAGGCTTTGAACAACACTCTTTTGATCTGTACAAACAAGGATGCGGTTGAAACCACAAACAAGACTAAAATCTAAAACCTTTAACATATAGCTAAGCGGTAAAAATACTGGCTTTGGGATTAAGACAAAATTGGCGGGCTTCCCCATCTACAACAAACGTGCATCCAATAGATTCATCTGATTAGACCCATGGGTACTGACTCTGCAACGCACGAAAACGTTGCTGGAAATCATCATGGATGTCTCCGTTTTCTTTAAACTGGATAAAGAGGTATCAATCTATGGGCGGACAAGTGTCCACGGAGGAACGAGACTAAAACGGACAGGGCAGACAGTTGGGAGGTCTGCATTCAGATTCCCCTACAACTCTGATGCTCGGATGCCATGTGGTCGGGTTGCGTGACCACGGCGTGCATATAGGGCTCGTTGTACTGAGTATTCGACTAGGTTATGTGCTGGGTGGCCTGCTAAAGATGATATCTTACCAAGATAGCTCAGCACATGGTACATCCTATGAATCTCGAGCAGTGGTTCAGCAAATCAACACAAAAACTGGTGACCGGACTTGTGCGATACGCGCCAGTGGAGAGTAGGAATCAAGCATGAAGAACGTTGTCAAGTGTATGTAAAGCAGAAAATCGTGCGAAAGAGTATGCGTGACAACCATAATGAAGTTTCGATAAAATGAGTGCGCGTTAAAGGCGCAAAAAGGGTGTATAATCACTACCCCAACTAGGATGACTTAAGACTCGTAACAAATTCAGTGCTCTGGTGACTACGCCAATTTAACTTACTATCCATGATCAGATCAAGATATCGTACCTCCTCGACGAACTGGAGTTGTCTGTCTCCAAGAAAGAGATCTGGGTCTACAAAACAATTTCGTTTACGGCAGAAGTGTACACAGACTGCCTTTGTTGGAGAAAAATAAAAGCTAGTCTGGTGTGACCAGTCAACAAGACGATTAAGCGTCAACTGTATCTGACTAGATGCGAGGTTGATATTCGCAGATTTAGAGACAATCGTCAAGCCGTCAACATATAAAAGACCTTGATCAGGAGGGTGAATACAAGCATAACACTATTCACTGCAATAGCTAACAGTGTTACGTTCAGCAAACTCCCTTGAGGTACGCCAATCTCCTGTAAATAACGCTCTGAGAAACGATCACACGGACATAAAAAAAGCGATCGCTAAGAAAATTTGATATAAAATGGGCCATGTGGCCCCTAATGCCCCAGTCATGAAGCTGGCGTAATATGCTATATCTCTAGGTGGTATCATAGGCCTTCTCTAAATCGAAGAACACATTCAGAACATATTCATTGCGGAGGAATGCGTTCTGAACAGTAGACTCAAAGCTGACAAGATGGTCGACAGTTCATCGATATTGGCGAAACCCACACTGATAATTAGAATCAAGTTGGTATGCTCCAAGTACTACATTAGGTGTCGGTTTATCATTCTCTCAAATAGCTTGCATACGCAGCTAGTGAGAGCAATGGGCCGGTAACTTGTGGGGTTTAGTTTATTCTTGTCAAGTTTCAGAATGGGAATGACAATTAGCCCCGTCATTTTAGACAAACGTTTGGTGAAACTGTGCGAAAAAATGGCACGTTTGTTCTATTTGATGTCCTGAACAACATATCAAAAGTCCCCTTGTCTCCCATGGCGCTTCATGGAATTCCAGGCGGCTAAATTGCTGGGGCACTGGAGAAATGCAAGGAATCGCTGGAATTGCTTTTAATTTCAAATGAATAGGCCTACGGAGGTCAAATAGGGCCCAAATGAAAGAAAAAGAAATGGGCTTTATGTTGAGATGTTCATTATTTTAATTCTGCATCATGTGCTCTCGCACAAGGAATAACACTTTTTAAAATGACTAAAATAATCCATAAATGATCTCTTTTGTATTCATATTGTGCTATGGAAGGCAGGGTATCGCAGATATTGCAAAAACTTGGTATACATTTTTTTGAAGGAAAGTTTTATCTTTCCAACGACGTATATATTGTATATGTAGGACCACTGGTTGCGGATATGAGCGTTTAAGGGACGCACTACACCTGTACTGACCTTTGTTCAGCTCTCACGTGATATCCATTGTTTCGTTTTGCAGGTGACAAACAACGGCGCGCCACTTATTAAAAGAAAACAAGTAAGAATTGGTCAGGGTACCTTAAGTGGATGTAGACCTCGTTCAGTTCTACCTCCGATTTTGCTTTGTGTAGGTGGCTTGGTTCACCGGCACTTTGCTTCTAAACAGCTCGTCTACGTTCTTCACAATTTAGGATTCTCTGTTTCATACCATGAAGTTCAAAAATATGAAATTTCCACGGTTAAAGAAAATAGTGACAAGGAAACTCATGGTTGCTTTGTTCAACAAATTTTCGATAATGCAGATTGTATTATTCGAACAACCGACGGTTTTGAAATGTTCCACAGCTTGGGAGGGGTACTGTCGACCACTCCTCCCTAGGAAATAGCGAAAACACCATTACAACGTATTTTGAAGATCTCTTCAGCTGAAGAGATTGCTGCAAAAGGAAAAGTAAATAGATATTAAATGGTACACCAAGATTTACGTTCAGGTCTCACCGACATCGTTATAAAGGATCTGGGACAACATTCTGTAGAGAGTCTTTCAAGAGCTGTTTCCTTGGACCTCTTACGGGACGCAGGAAAGTGGAAATCACCTGTCTGCACTCAGTCATGGAATGGATACATGAAGATCGCATTAGATAACAACTGTTCATGTGAAAGATCACAAGTTGATGCCCTACCCTTCATCAATCTGGACCCTGGAAATCTGAGTGCATTGTACACGGCTATGCAATTTACTCTCGATATTTGTCACAAGAACCAACAACACTCTTGCTTCATCACATTTGATCAACCATTGTATATTAAGGCCGTCAAGATGGTTGCTTCTGCATGGGGAGTGATTTGAAAAAAAAATGTGGGTTTGGGAGGATTTCATCTTCTTATGTCCTTCATGGGTGCGATAGGATATATAATGGAAGGTAGAGGCCTAGCTGATCTGTGGAGCGAGGTATATGCTAAAGCCTCAGTATTTCATATACTGACTGGACACTCATACGCACGAGCTTTAAGAGCGCACTTTCTTACTCAGGAGGCCTTACTCCCGCTCCTGTTTTCTCATCTAAAAGAGCCCAGCCGATATGCTAGACACACAAGCTTTGCATACAGAATTCATGAAAAATGGAGTGTCTTGTGATGACGTCTGCAAGCCCAACACTGTCGTGAGACTTTCATCTGTCTTGGAAAACGCATACAACGACCTATCATCGAACAGCCGCACTTCAGTACTTTGGATACAGTATGTTAGGCAGGTGAATTTGATTCGTCAGTTTATTAGAGAAGAAAGGACCGGAGACTGGGAACTGCAGGCGTTGGATGACATGCAGCTTAAAAAGCATGGTGCCTCATTTACATGCTGCAGGTCACCTAAGTTATGCTAAAAGTGCGCATTTGTACGTTCAGGAAATGCACAATTTGAAGTCCAAAGTCCAAGCAGAAGAATATGAGAAGTTCGCAGTTCAAGGTTATTTGACGATAAGAAGAAGTGAAAACTTCTGGAGTGGTGTATGGAGTGGAGTCATACGGTTGTGGAACTTTCCCTACCTATAACTTTGCGGATGTGTGAAGGCTTCGAAAACTTTAGTGGGATCTCTTCATCGTCGTCCGAACAATATGTGGATCTCCGAGAATTCCGGCAACAACGTGACTACAAGGACCTCGAGAAGTGTGTTATATGGCTCAATGATCATAGTTCATTTGACGTGAACACTAACGATTTAATCTCTGTTGCGACTGAAGTTGTTGTTGGTGTTTCGGTAAACTGCGATTCCGCGGAAACTTTGGGGAAAGCCTGTGTAGATAGAATAATTGGGAAGGAGTTTGGAAACTTAAAGTTGAAGAGATCTGACCGAGTAAAACTAATTTCGCACACAGGTACATGTATTTAAGTGCATGAAAATGTGGCCTCAGTAGAGACGAATCAACTGTTTATGTGGAAATCGCGTGTGATTAAAACAGATGAAGATCTAAACAAGTTTCTAAAGTACGAACTAGCCCCATATCCACCAGCATTATTCCGAAACACAGAATTAAGAAAAACAGACTTGTCTTCAATCTGTGATCTCTTCACGTTGAGCACCCCTAGTAACGACGATATCAAAGAAATTTTGTCCCATGAATATGAAATTATAGTGGATGAAGGTATGCTGCTTCGGAAAGTTGTTTGGCCAAGTCCAGCTACATACAAACAAGTTTTTGAATCCTATGTGAGTTATATGATTACTCACTACACCAAATCATCAATTGTAGTTTTCGATGGTTATGGTGGGTGGGGTTACTACGAAAGATCAAGAACAGCTCCGAAAGGCAAGAAAATGTAGCTGTGCAAGTATTTTAATTGAAGGTGCAAAAATGGTTACATGTAGTCGAGGTGATTTTCTGTCAAACAGTTCGAACAAAATGTAGCTAATGAAACACGTGAAGGAAGCCAAGGGAGATGCTGATTCCCTAATAGTTGCTACGGCTTCGAAAAAATTCGAATGTAATCGCACAGTGACAGTGGTAGCTTCAGATGGTGACATTCTGGTAATGCTTATGGACAGGATCCCTACTGGAGGAACCATTAATCTCCTTATGCCCAGTGTTGGATGATTATACGCTATTACAGATATTCAAAACGATATTGGTGATATGAAAAACTATATACTGTTGGTACACGCCATGAGTGGAAGTGATACGATTTCTGCTATTTACAGGAAACTGGATATATTTAATACGATTGACGCAGATTGTGGCAAAGTATCAGAAGCGAGAGAGAAGTTTCTCATTGAACTTTATAACGACCGTGGTTTCACATCATTTGACGATTTGAGGGTATACAAGTACAGTACATGTGTGGCTAAGACCGCAATAACCACCTCCATTAATTTAGCAAGTCTGCCTCTAATGTCAGCTGCAGCATGTCAACATTCACTCCGAGTTTACCACCAAATCCAACATTGGCTAGGAAATGATCTGATGCTTCACAATGGGGATGGATGCTTTAAATGACAAATATACTCCTCAGCCCACCATACTACCACCTGCACCCGACGAGCTACTACACATCTATCTTGCAACTGCAAGGGAACCTGTAACGAAAGAAGTAACTGCAAATGCAGAAGGACTCGGGATCCAGTGCTCCAGAATGTGTGGACGATGTCACGAAGTGTGTTAAAATAAGTAAGTTGACTATGGAGATGAAACAGACGAGATCGAACTTCGACTTTAATGAAACAAGGTAAGAGTATATTTATCATTAAAAAAGTTATTTTTTACTTTGTACATCACTGCAGCCATGCTCCCTAAGCACCCGTTGTATTGCGTTGAAGTAACCCAATACCTAATGATGATTTAAATATATTTGCTTTTACAGCTAAAAAATAATGAAACGAGAAAGTGGCGGAGAGCATGACGCAACCTACCGGCAGATACAATCAGGCGCACAGTGGACACGCGAATTACGGGAAAGCGCGACGTGCTTTGTTTAAATGTTCATATCTCAGAAATTACTGATATACAATATATACGTCACCGGAAAGATAAAAGTTTGCTTCAAAAGATTTCTGCAATATCTGCGATACCCAGCCTTCCAGAGCACGACGAAGAATACCAAAAGTGATTATTTACCAATTATTTTAGTTGTTTTTAACAGTTCCTTTTTCTTTGTGCGAGAGCACATGATGCAGAATTAAAATAATAAACATCTCATAATAAAGCTGTTTCCTTTCTCTTTCATTTAAGCCCTATTTGAACTCCGTAGGCCTACTCGTTTGGAATTAAGAGCAATTCCAGCGATTCCTTGCATTTCTCCAGTGCTCCAGCAATTCAGCCACCTGGAATTTAATGAAGCGCCATTGGAGACTAGGGGAATTTTTATATGTTGTTCAGGACATCAAATAGAACAAACGTGCCAATTTTCATATTTGGCTTATTTTTCGCAAGGTTCAAACCTAAAATGACGACTAAATAGCTTCTCGCCAACTAGCCGGTAAGCCATTAGCCTCCAGATCAGATTATAGAGATTTAGCAAGAAGACCTTTCCTTGGGAGAAAAGGTGTCGTAGCATTTCATAATGTACATCCTACAGCCCAGGGGATGTGTTTCCAACATCCCGCAAAACAGTTTCAAGATCCCACTCGGCGAAAGATACATTTTATGCTTCGGAATTATGAGAGGTATAATTTATACCTGTCGTTTAATGTTTACAAAATTAGCACTATAGTGTAAACTGGTCCAAGAAGATAAGCTAACTCTTCTGGGTCAGTATGCAAGACATTGTTGTGCTTCAGAGTAGTCAATGGCTCAGAGCGGCAGTTGTCTTGCAAACGTCTGACCCGTTCCCACACCTCTTGAATTGGCGTTTGTAAATAAATGGAAGATACGTATTTACGAAAGGAAGTACGCCGAGTTTTGCCTTATGAAACGTCGAATATGTGCTTGTGACTTACGAACTCCATTGAAATTTGCCGTTGTAGGATATCGGTTGAACACGCGTAGAGCGCTACTGCGCTGTCGCCGTGCTAGTTCGATCTTATCGTTCCAAAAGTGAAAAGAACGCCGGTGTGGCGTTCGGCCAGACTTTCGGATGGAACATATAGCAGCTCGCAAAATTGCACGGTTTAAGTACTCAACCGAATCATTCAGGGGCAAATTTCTTGGATCAACTAGTTGGACACGAGTTTCATATTTACTCCAGTCAGCACGCTTCAGATGCCAAATGCGGTATGTAACTTTAGTGGTGTTTGATAAAGGATTAAAAAGTCTAAAATTACTGGGAATCACTACCACATAATCGTCATGTACACGCCGTGCCAGCATGGGTGCAAGATCTGTACTGCAGAGAGGCAAGTCTATCGCTGATTACATGCGCCAAACTAAAATGCGTGTTAGCACCAGTATTTATTTATTTATCTACATCATTGAGCAATAAAATTTGCCATAGATATAGTCAGAATAAAAACACAGTGTGATACAAAATAAGCAGACTAATATACATCAGATAAAATTAACAGTATATAGCCCAACTAAAATTATAAGAACCATTACAATGTCAAGTCTAGTATGGTGATTAGTCATTGTACAATTTAGAGACATAAAGGCTTGGATAACTATTTCTCCAGAGATTTGAAGAATATCTCTATTTCGTTTAAGTCATATCCTTCGCACTCAATCAATTTTTTTTTACTAGGTCGTCAAATTGATTAATATTAAGAGATTTCAGGGTGGAAGGTAATAGATTAAAAAAATTAAAGCCAATATAATCGAATGATTCATGGACAATTCCGAGTCTTCTTCCAGGTAGTGCAATTAAATATTTATTTCTAGTATTATAAGTATAAAAAGAAGAGGCCGTTTTATATTTGGCGATATTTTTTTGGCAGATAAAAGAAATCGATGCATAAATAAACATCGAGATGTCATAATTCCTAGTTTTTTTAATACTCCCCTGCAAATTTCTATTGTATATAGGAACACCACACATCTTACGGCCTTTTTCTGCCACACAAAGACATCGTGAGAACATGTGGAGTTTCCCCAGAGAAGTATGCCATACGATATTACGGAATGAATCGTGGCAAAATATACCATTCTCAAGTAATTTTGTGATAAAGTATCTTTAAACCTGGATAGTAGGTATACGTTTTTGGCAATTTCTTTGCATAGTTCTTTTGTATGAATTCTCCAGTCCAACTTCGGGTCTAAATGAATTCCCAAAAGTTTGACTGATTTTACGTCATTGAAAGTTAGTAGGCCGTTATTTAGTGTGAATAATATCTTTTCCATTTTGTTAGTATTCAGAAGGAGATCATTTTCATCATAGCAAGGCTTAGCCATTTCTATATTGTCTTTATTAACTTATCCAGATCTCTTTCACTGGATATGGGAGTCGTGTCGTCTGCAAAAAGTATAGACTCACAAGGCACATTAGATGAGAAATCATTCATGTATACCAAAAACAAAAAAGGACCTAGTAGTGATCCCTGAGGCACACCCTTGTTCACAAGTAAGGTTTTGGATAATTTATCGGAGACTCTAACCAACTGTCTCCTGTCAATCAAATAAGTTTGAATTAGGGCCAAGTCCTTGCCTAAGATGCCCATAGTGTACAAGTATTTTAATAGTATACGATAAGAAATAATATCAGAAGCTCTACTTAGATCGAGCGCAGTTAGAATGGCACTAGTTTTACTTTCAAAACTTGAATAGATTTGTTCAACAATTTTTATTAAGGCATCCGTCGTGGATCTGCCAGAGCGAAACCGAAATTGGTTCTCACAGAGGAGATTATTAGTTTCAAAATATGAAACTAATTGCTTTAGCATAATTTTTTCGATAATTTTAGAAAATATCGGTACTAGTGCTATTGGACGATAATTTTTGGGATCTTTGGGTCCCCTTTTTTGTGGATAGGCACCACAATAGATGTATTAAGGCAGTTTGGGAAAATACCTTGCAATATAGTCCAATTAATTAATTTAGTAAGAGGAAATACAATTAGTTCCATGATGTGTTTAACAATATAGCTGGACAGACCCTGAAAGTCCTCAGAGTATTTCGTCTGTACTCACTAACAGGTTTAAGAACATCATTCTCATCCACAGTAGAGAATCTAATATGCGTATTCGTGACAGAGAGATTATTCAAATCTCTGGTACTATAATATGTATTTTCAGGTGTACTGTTTATAAAATGTTGATTAAAATCATCCGGTGAAATACTAATATCTACCTGTCTATCTTTTTCAGCTTCAAGATTTACAATGGACCATGCTTTTGCAGTTTTGTTTATAGCAGAGTCAATGAGTTGGTCATT
>JAGDQP010001893.1:55957-96441 GCA_022664845.1 Lepisma saccharinum
CATTAGCTATTTTATTGTACAGTAATAAAAGCTCTTTTTTCATATTACTAAGTTTTCCATCATACCATTTGTTATTTCTCTTAAATGTTTTGATGTGAGGGTGAATTAATTTGGTTTTAATCGGACAGCAAACTGCAGAGGCCTTATAGATACATTGCGTAAATATATTCCAGGCCAACTCCAAATTGGAGACAAAAGATAAATGTAGCTGAGGGTCATGTTGCATTAAATAGTTTCTTAGGATAAATATATTGGACTCTCGTAGTTGTCTATGTTTTATTTTGTACGAAAAATCAATTCCCTGGTTTAATTTTCTTGACTCAAGGGAAATCCATAGCCCATTATGGTCAGAAAGCAGTGGTTGAAATGTACCACAATTTATGTTTGAATCATTTTGATTTACCAGAGCATTGTCAAGACATGCATGATTTCTGGTTGGAAGATCATTAAGATATTTTAAACCTAAGGACATAAACACTCTTAAGCATTCCTCAATTTCCTTGGTTGTTTTGAATATATTGACACTGATATCACCAATTACACAAAAAGTATAGTTTTTAAATCTATTTAAATAACTAATCAATATAACCAAATGCTCATGGAAATAATGTAATGGAGAGTCTGGAGTATGGTAAATCGATATCAAAATCAATTTGACACTATGTTCAATCATACCTACTATTTAAAAATGTTTTTCAATAAATACATTTTCCAATACTAAGGGTTTGAATTTGCACATTATATCCTTGCGAATAAATATAGCAACCCCGCCATGAGATAACACTTTTCTGCAAAAAGCCGTAATTAATATATATATACAGGGCAATTTCATTCTCATTAAGCCAATGTTCATTTACACATAATATATCACAAGGTAATTCTTGTAACATAAGTTCCACTTCATTTAATTTGCTTCTCAAAGATTGCAAGTTAATGTGTATAATGAGTAATCTAGAAGCAATACTATTGTAGGTTATATTGTTTTGGAAAAAGTCACAAATAAATTATTGTGCATTGGTAAAAATTGGAGTTAAGTTAGAAAATTTTACCTGCCAACACTCTGTGGCAGGTAGTAAGAGACGTTTCCCGAACTCCATTTAAGAATTATTGGTTGTTTCACTTCTACATATAACAATTCTTGTACAAAGAAATTGATTTCATCGACTACCATATTTTTCCAAATTGTATTCAGATGTATACCATTTCTAGTAAAAAAAAAACTCCTTCCAAAGTTATACATATCAATTGTTTGAACGAATTTGCAACGGTTTCTAAGCTTACATAAGTATTGATTTAGTGCTCTAATTTCAGAATTTACGGAGGACCATTTCGGAAGGTCATGTCTCTGTGGAATAGTGCCTATAATTACATTTGTATGAGAGAGTGACATCAATAAATTGTTAATTTGCTTTTTCACATTACGGGTTTCATTACAATATATATCGTTTGCCCCTGACAGAATAATTATCAAATCATTTGTATTAAAATCCTTACATTCACTACCTACATTTTTAATTACTTCGGCAATTTTTGCACCAGGTTTTATAAAACCAGTTATCTTATAAGGGCATACCTTTGTAAGTCTACTACCCAGTTCCCTTCCATGACTATCTGCAAATATTTTAATATTTCTAATTTTATTATCTACATGGGCCCAGAGTTGATTTTTTACCTTAGAATTACCACGGGAATATAAAGGAAACCTTGTTCCAATATTGTCTATATTTACACCACAGTGTTGTACAAGGGAATGATTACCATCAGTCATACCTTCTAGTTTTCCTTTACATTTTAGTAAGTCACATTGGGTTCCCGTATTATTTTTTGAGACAACAGACACATCTTTTAAATTGATTACATTTTCCAAATTATTTTCTGAACAATTACAGATCGTATTTGTTTGTTTTTTTCTTCCTTTAACAGTTTACCATTCTCTTCTTCCAAGCCAAAAATCACCGAATTCAATTTTTCAAATTTTGACTGACTATCTACAATTATATTATTCAATAACTCTATGTCCGTACAAAACAGTTTACTTTTCTTTTCAAAATACATCCTATCAGACTTTACTTTCTCCTCTAAGATATAGTTATCTTCTTGTAAGTCATTTATTCGTGCATCGGTCACCGCAGCTTTTCTTTTTTAATCCAATAATAACAGAGAAATATCCTCTATTTTTTATCCTCATCTAGTTTAGCCTTTGTCAACTTCTGTGAGACTTTCTCTATGGCAGTTGTTATAAAAACGTCAACCAGGTTCAGAAGATTTGTCGCGTATAATTCTTCTGGACCTTCCCCGGTACCCAACTCAATTATTTCACTACATAATTTATTATGTACTATTGAGATCTCGGACTCCAATTTCTGCAATTTGCATTCGAGGTTTTCCAGGTCAATGTCATCTGCTTGTATTTCTTTACTCATAAAAGATTTATTTACATTCCACTCTGTACGCTTTTGTAACCCGATATCAGCTTTATTTTTATGTACATCTGTACTAGTTGAATCTTAAGTGCTTTGGGAGACATTTCCAGTTACACAGGCACCATTTACACTGTTATTACTTACGGGGTAAAATTTAGACTCACCTTGGGGTGAACAGCGCACAGAGCAGAGCCTCCAGTGCTCCTGTATAGACGCGAAATCCACTACTTTATTACATTTGGAGCATGCAATATTATTACTGTAAAATTCTAGAATATGTAAGTTTCTCTCTAGATCATTAACAAAAATCATATGTAGATGAAGAGGACACCCCATTTATGTTTGAATGGAAATTTCAGAATTTCTAGTTTATGTTTTTTAGATAAGGAAGACACATACTTTTTTGAATTTGCTGTTCTTTTTTATTTATTTTTACGGGAGACTGTAAGATCATTCGCCTCTAATGTATCACCAGACGATTCCAAAGTATCGCGTTTCGACTTCTTGACCAAAAGATTTAATGGTTAATGTTGACGCAAGTTCTAACTTTCCACCAGGAACAAAGCAGACAAAACCAATATAAATATTACTGCACCAACACAGACCAAGAATAACACCTCGGTCACTCTTCCTAGAGGATCGTGAAAATTTGACTTCGAAAAAAAGAAGAAGAAGAAAGAAGGAGAAACACTTATTTTTCATCAAGTAAGGCCAATAAAATCTGCACACCCGACACAAAATGGCTGCCAAACTATATATCGCACATTAAACACAATACTCATTGATCACTGCTTTAAAATTTAATGTAATCACTGCATCCTAGCTGCCACAAGTCAACCAGATATGAACTGTTGGTCAATAATCGATGTCGGAAATCGAGAAGCGATATCGTCACATCCAGGAACCTGGGAAATGCAAATGGCCGCCCTTCTAAGTAGCACTTCTCAATATAAAATAATGTACAGGTGTGTGCTAATTCACCCTGTCATTCAAAAGTTAAGAAAATATATACACACCACTGTGAAGAATAATATATGAAAAAATTGTCAACTAACTCAGTGAAGTAGGATTCCAAACAAAACTGTAGAAATAAACAAGGTGGATGCTCAGTTGATGATTTGTTTACATAGTTTATAAAAGTCAGTAATCCACTCACCAGACCATAATTTTGAGAAAATCTTTCAGCAAACTATACACTAGAGGTTCATGGTCAATTATATACTTCAATGAGCCTCAAATTCATAACAATTCAATTCAGAAAGCAGTTATTTACCGGAGCTCACCCGGAAACTTGTGATGACGTACACCTGGACACCTAGAGCTCCTATGCTAAGCTAAGTTTGAAGCGTCAATAAAAGTTTAAGCTATTCTACCGCGGACATGTGTACGATCACTACCCAAAATGTTTCCTGAAAGCAAACTACAACAGGGGAAAGATCTGATAACAAGACTTTCAGTTCTTCATAGTGGGAATGAAATCCGTTAAGATTTCATTGGAGCAAAGCCATTAAGAGTCAGATGAAAGAGAATTATTAAATTTTTAACCTAAAAGGTTTCCCTTCCTTTCCGACTAGAGTATATTCCGAGTCCATCAGATCGTCCTCAATCATATCTGCGTTTAGGGATGAACTCGGCGCATTCAAGACAGGTTGAGAATTTTGATTAGCTAGTTGAGTAGCAAGAACAGTAGTCTGACGTTTGATGCTTGACGCTAGTGGTGACATACGACTAGATCGTGAATTTCTTCTGGCACGAAAAGTAAATACACCTAGTGGAGTACTAGAAGACTGCACAGGAGACATGTGTCTCTCAGCATGCATCGGCGTAACTTGATGAGTTGAAGAGGTTTGGCGATTGTTAGATTTATCTGGTTGAGGTCCGTTAGTTTAAGTTGAGACATGAACTGTCCTTGCCAATTGAGATAGTTTTAACTTGTAGTCGTGCTGCTACTGTGGAATACCCTCCAGATGTAAGGGTGCGTTGAGACTCTCTTACTCGACGTTTTGCATCAGCAGCAGATATTTTATCTAGAACCATAAGCTCCCGAATCCGTTTTTCCTCCTTAAAAACTGGATAGTCTCGGGACCAGGACGTGTGCTCACTCTTGCGGCTAACACACTGGGGATTCAGTGATTTGAAAGGATCTTCACCATGGCTGCTGGTACCGCATGCACATACAGTATTGGTTGCATTACACGACGTGCTGGTGTGTCCATAGTGCTGACACTTAAAACAGCGGAGCGGACTCGGTATAAAAGGACAAACAGGTAAGCAATAGAAAGCTGCCTTCATGTCCTTGGGGAACTATGGAATGGCAATGTCAAAATTAGCGAGATCGTGGGAGTTCACCACTTTTTCTAGTTTTAATGCGTCTAACATTGACGACACCTTGACTGGCAAGTTCACTCTTAATCTCCTCTTCAGGGACATCTTGCAAGTCCCAACAAGATATTACGCCCTGACTAAAGTTCAGTTGACGGTGGGGTTCAACTT
Source organism: Lepisma saccharinum (assembly GCA_022664845.1). Lineage (NCBI taxonomy): Eukaryota > Metazoa > Arthropoda > Insecta > Zygentoma > Lepismatidae > Lepisma > Lepisma saccharinum. The sequence continues at coordinate 60,874 of JAGDQP010001893.1, forward strand.
GAACTTGAAATGGTCCTAGTGACATCAATTTCAGGAGATTAATTGTTTGCTTATCAGTAGACGTCTCCACTAACAAAGTGCCGTTTAACTCGCCTGCAACATGCGCAAGTTGCGTTTGCATAATGAAAGGGGATAAGCCCTTCAAACTATCTGGATTTTCTGTCTCATTCTTTCTTTAATTACAAGATATCGCATTATATTCGGTACGATACTTATCTGTTCCTCTACTTCTATTTTCTCTTCTCTGTCACTGAATGATTCATTAGCTGTATGCGCCTTCTTACTTACTTCAGTGACTTTCTCTTCATTCTGTCTCTTCTTTCTAAGCTGTTCTTTCTGCGACGGTGACTTATTATTAGGATGTTGTGGAGCCATGATGAATGAAAGCCGTAAATGCCCACACTTCTCCGTCTTCGTTCTGAGGAGCCAACGAGGCTACTGGGTACTACCCTCATCACCCTTGTCAGCAAGCTAGAAATCAAGGCGAAGTCCAATGACTTTTCGTCGAAATCACTTGCACTCCCGACTGATGGGTACTTGGGACACCCACTTCCCCCAGTGTTGGCGAGACCAAAGGTCCGAAGAGCTCCCCAATGGCGCACTTCCCAGCCTCAACGAGCTGGACCATCCAAGAATCTGCTGTTAAGAACTAGGCGCTATCCAATGGTTCCGCCCCTTTTCCTCGGGTTCCTGGGGTAAGCGTCAATGCAGGTATATCCTGGCACATCCTTTGTCATTGAGTGGAGATCCAAGTCGCAGCACAAGAGGAGATGAAACAATGAATCATCTGTGGATGAATAATGAGGTGAAAGTAAATGAAACTCCTTTCTGCTGGTTCTCCTTTCAAGCAGCGTAGGTGTTAGCTGCTAGGGCTGATTGCAACCAGCATAATCCGGCTGGATGATAGGGTCTCTAATTCCCTACGCCGTATACGAGCAGCGATGATCTGCTGCTCAGGGTGTGATGATGCATCACGTTGCGGTCCGTAGACCTGCGATGAGGTCGCCAATCCCTTACGCAAGTGGGAAGTAAAAAGTTTCAACAGAGAAACACTCTAGCCTGCTGTTGGACGTCCCATAGGCAGCAACGATGTTCGCATCTGCCAGGGCTGATTGCAGCCAGCAAAACTGACTGGGCGATGGGGGCGCCACATCCCGACACCGGGGAGAACATACGAAAAGCATTATAATGTAAAGATAATGAGCAATAAAGAAAAATACAATGTAGTGATGCAGAAAATACGGAAGATCATCTCCCGCTGTGCAAGCCACCTAACTAAATAATAATTATATCTGATACTACTGACATTTGATCAAGATAAAGGCAAGACGGTGGTGGTGACTCATTTCATTCCCTCGTTGACACAATTTCATTCTTAGTAATTTTTTACCTACATAAAGTTAGGCAAACCTGTTCAACGGGTTATTGCACCGCAGACTTGGTTTATACAGGGTTTTAGATTAATGAGTAAAAATAAATAAATTTGAATTCATTGTCGGTTCGTCAGTCACATTGAAGAATCCCTTGCGCATGCATTACAGAGTATTAAATATGCATTTCTGAATAGAACAGGTACTTCTTTGATTGTGAAGTTTCTAGCCGTACTCTTTACGTTAGATAGGTTTTGAAATATGATGTGGTGTTCTGTCCGAATGCTGGTCTTTGACCCGTAGCTTCCTGGGCAAGGTGAACCCATGATGATTAGCCATTGCATTCCATGGGATGATGATGATGTCCAAAGGACGGACCTACAGTATAACGAGGGATAAGAACCTCTTGTGTCCCCACCGGGAATCGAACCCGGAGCCCCTTGATTACAATTCGAGAAGGCGAGCTTATCCACCGGGGACACTTTTTAAAAATAAGTCTCTGAAATTCATTTTCCCACACTTTCGGCACATTTTTTTCACCAAAACTAGTGCCATTTGACCATTATTCAAGAGAGCTTTTTCTGTTTTTACGCGTTAATCTAACACATTATGTATGTATATACAGGCGCGGATCCAAGGGGGGATAATGCCCCTTTGAGGTCGAGGAATACACTCGATTAAATGACCTTTACGCATGCTTTACACTATATAAAATGGCACGTACGTGTTTTATACTGTATAAAGACAAAATGAATTAAGTAACAAAAAAATTAATAAAAACGTAAACAGAACGCAATTTTAATGCATGACTAAACTTCACTTGGTAAGACTGTTTTCTTTACAATCTGCCAAAGTCAAATGAACGGACTGAAAAATATTCAGATACTGAAGAGAGAGAGAATAAGTTGGTTTTCAAAAATATTGGTTGCTCATATTGCGGCAAGCTGGCAGTACTAGAATGTTCAGCAAGTGAATGCAAGGATGAAGTGTCAATAGTGCTTCGAGCTACAGTAAGACGTAGTGATTTTATTGTACCATTTGAAATTGTAGTTTACAGATTTTGTTTCACACTCGAACTAAGTAACAAACCACAGATGCCAGCTTTAGATGTATCAGCTACAATTCTCGAGGCATTCCATCTCAACTCAGGTACTTGGTGTAAATTGACCACCTTTGAATGTTTTTGAAATATGAAAAAGAAAACACGGTAGTTACTTCGACTAGAGATACGATTGCTCCTGAAGAAAATTTACTGGGAAAAAAATCTCACCGACACTTCCGAAATTTGCTGCCTTTTACCATTAAAAATAAAACACACGTCATTGTTTCAAATGATTGTAGTTAAATTCTATAATACCGAGAAACTTGCATATTTCTTTTCTTTATTTTAAATCTTAAAGCACTTAAATAACTTTTATTCAACGTATATGGAAAACCTATTGTTGTTCAGAAAGGCTGGAGAAAAATATACTTCGAGGATCTGAGCTATTGGTTCTGCCCGAGGATTCTGGATTCTGTGCAAAATCGGACAAGGGCGCCGCCAGATAACGAGAATGGGGTGCTCTAGAAATAAATACTGACGAATTAGAATGAAACTTTCACATGTTCATCGCGAGGTCTACTGTTCGAAGAACCTTCATACTAGTAATACTTTCTTCTTTTTAACTGATTTTGACTTTTAACTCTGAGAGAAGTGATATAACATATTGTCATAAATATTTCAATTTGTTTCTTCCTAAGAATCGAAATCGATGAACTAATTGACCGAGCGTAGTGAGGTCTCCTAGTTGACACAATTGTCATTTATGTTGTCTGTCCCTGTGACTTGAAACTATTTGAAACTTTCATATACTGTTTATTTGCTCAAAGGACAGGTCAAGTTCGTTGGGAAAGAAAATCGGACAAGGATTAATGGCGTTAAAACTCTCCCTAAAATTGCAAACAAAGATAAAATTGAAGAAAACTATTATTAAATGGACTGTTTTCTGTTATAAGAGCTTTATAAATTTGCAAACATACTCCGAGGATTGCGGGGGGGGGGGGGGGGGGGGGGGGGGGGGCAAAATCGGACAAGGATTTAGCCAAATATGAAAAAGGGGTGCTCTAGAATCGGGAGGTCCACTGTTGGAAGAATCTTTACAATAGTGATATTACAAGTTGATTGGAAACATCCCTCCTTTGTTTAAGCGCAACAATTTTCTGACAAATCCCTGTTAAAATAGGAGTTGATAGAACTGTTGCTGTTTTCAAACCACTCCTGGTTCGACCAAGAAATCTTTGTGCATTTCGTCTTACCTGTTGCCATTTACTTTAAGAGTTGTATTAAGTTACATAATACAATTTTTAAATCTTTAGATTTTATCAGTTCTGTCAGTCTTAATTCCCTTAACAAATCAATTGTTCTTCAATGGTTAGTGCTGTCTTTTCTTGCAAAATTAAACAATTCTTCCCTTGTTAGTGTTGATTTGCTTTCTCATCCTGAAAGTAAATAAAAGAAAAACATACTTGGTGGGAGGAGACCTTGTCGTCGATGAACCAAATTGATGAAGAGAGACAGTTTGTCGTGTTCGACTCCGTCAAAGTGTCTCTCATCAGGAATGCGATACAGTTTGTAGTAGAGATACTTTGTCGCCGATGAACCAAATGAGAAGAGAGACAGTTTGTCGGGTTTGACCCCGTCAAAGTGTCCTTCTTCAGGAATGCGATACAGCTTGTCGGAGAGACACTTTGTCGCCGATGAACCAAATGAGAAGAGAGACAGTTTGTCGTAGAGACACTTTGTCGGCTACGAACCAAATGAAGAGAGACAGTTTGTCGGAGAGACACTTTGTCGCGGTCCCTACTCTATACATCTTACAAAACGAAGTTTAAGATTGGCAGAGTGTAACAGAGACAGGTTTCTCAACGTATTAATTTTAGTGTCAATCAAGTAAATTACGGAATAAGGAAAGCATAGAAATCCCTTCTCAGTTGTATTGTACATCATAAACATAACTAAAATAGGAGTATTTGGTGTTACTTCGATTATAATATTCTTACGCCATTATGTGTCGAACTTTAAGATTATTTGTGACCTGTTGCCGTAACGTTGAAGTGCTAGAGCTAAGAAGATACGAATAATATTTAATTTCTTGAAAGGAAACTGTTTGTTATATGTGATTTAAGGCTTCCACAACGTGTGTTTGTCATTTGATTAATAAAACTCTTTGAGTTTATATGGAGATTCACGTATATATTGCATCATAAAGAAGGCACAATGTATATTACCGCTTTACTGACTACGGACTGAGAGGCCCCGGGTTCGATTCTTGGCGCTGCCAAGGAATTATTTCAAGACGTCTACATTTGAACTGTGCCCACTCAGCAATGTGATGCAATTGGGGAGCTGCTAATAATAAAAGATAGTGGCGATGACAGTGCGAGCTTAGGTTCTGCTCTCCCAACCCATCTGGTCAGCAAGGGAGCAGTAGACCAATCACCTCCCTCCGGGAAGAGGCCTCATCCAGTAGTGGAATGAATATGGCTGTGATTTATATATATATATATATATATATATGTAAAATGTGCATTATACATATAATAATAATTCACAGACACATTCAATCTACTTTGGATGAGGCTTCTCCCGGAGAGAGGAGTTCGTTTACTCCCCCACCACACACACGCACACACACACACACACACACACACACATATATATATATATATATATATATATATATATATATATATATATATATTCCGTCAAGTGAAAATAGAGTTTTGCGCATATGATGATATGATTATATAATAAATTGACAGAATTTGGAAAATATATTATTGATTAGACGTTGGTTAGTGTGACATTGGATGATTCGAAGAGGACATTATTCTTCCTGCAATTTCTATTTAAACCTATGCGTAATGTTAATGTTTTATTCGATTTTTCAATGTTTATTCTCTGGAATTCGATGAAAAAAATTTCATTGATTTTAAAAAGAGAATCCTGAATTATACGTAGGTACGAAACAGGTTAGAAACCAGATTCCAAGATTCCCAGTTTCACTTTGCACCCGTAATTAAAGAGAAACAGACTATTGCTATTGTTTTCCGTTGTTCTATGAATAATTCCAGCCAAGAGAAACATAATTTATTTATCCAGTGCTATTATTTGGAGGTATGCGGAATTCACCAACGCCCAAATTATTAAAATCGAAAAGACGAATATTTTTAAAAACGTAGCTGTTGCACAAAAGATAGTGACAATATAACAATATTTATTGTAACTCAGAAACAATCTAGTTTTAATTTGTTTCAAACAACAAATAAAATTAAAAGGGTTTTTACCTGTCCTGCGAATGTAAGGAAACAAAATAATGCAATTTAGTGTTTTAAATGACAATTAATATTGTATTTATACATGTTTCTAATATTCTGAATTAATAGTATCTGTACATGATATCTAAGTTTTAATTAACAAATTGTTGTTATTTTCTATTGCTGTACAAAATGGGTTATGGATATAATATCCATTAATTGTTTAAATGTAATACACACATTTAAGGTAATATTTGCAAGGTTATTGTTAGCGTTACCCACGAGACGAAAGGGTACAGAGCTCTCGTAATGTACATAAAACATATATCTTTTTGAGACGAGAGAGCCTCAATCTTGTCTCATGGGTAACACTATTTACTTTTTATTCATTTATTAGAAGGTAGCACAGATACAGCAAACCGCATTTTACACTGTTCTTGTAACAAAGTGAAATATAAAATAACAATAAAAAAATAACAACAACAAAGAATTATGCAATAGGAAAAAAGATCATTTTTTTTTCATTTAATTTACTCGAATTTACTTTTACTGAGGCAGAAATCTGGTGGCAAAGGAAACGTATTGTAAAAACGTTATAATCTATATACAAGAGATCGCTGGACTAAACATAATCTCGGTTTTGAGATGTAGAAACGATGTTGTGAACGAGAATTTTGTCTGGGTACTCTTAGGTTAAAAACTGAAAAAAAAGGTAGTTGGTCCTGAGTGTGCTCTGCATTAAGTCATTTAGTCATTTTAAGATTTTAAGTCATTTAAGTTTCTTCGTGTGTCTATAATTTTTAAGTCAAGAGAGTTCAAAATGTCTGCGTTAGATTTGTGTTGCAGATTGGGTATCCTGTGTTTTACAATGCGGATAAAGAATTTGTGGACTTTGTACAATTTAGATAAGTTGGTTTCACAAGCCATAGACCAGATAGATGAACAGTATTCAATAGTAGGAAGTACGGTACATAAGTGAGGACATATGACCGAAGAGCTCTGATATCTATAATATCGGTAAACTTGTAGAGAATTCCAAGAAGTTTTTAGCGTTTTAGAAGTTACGAATTCCATGTGAGGAGTAAAATTGAGTTTTTCATCAAATATGATACCCAGATATTTGTAATAGTCTACCCAAAGTATAATAGATGAGGCTAATGTGTACGTACATTTTGTGTTATCGGTTTGAGTGAGAAGCCCATTGCAGCAGTTTTGTAAGGATTGACTTTCAGTAACCAATTATTGTACCACTTTTCAACAGAATGTATAGCGGCTTGACGAAAGGAAGTATCTTATGTAGATGTAATTGTCTTAAACATTTTGCAGTCATCAGCGTAAAGAAGTACAGAGCAAGAATTATCTATCTGTTCATATAAGTCTTCAATAAAGAGGGAAAACAAAACTGGCCCTAAGGAGCTTTCTTGAGGGAAACCTGAAAGCATGGGGAGCCACCTGAATGTGCTACCAGGGAAGACGACACATTCTTCTCTGCCAGTCAAATATGATGTTAGAAGCTGAAGGAGGGGTCCGTGTATACTAAATCTGGAAGGAAGTATGTGTATAAGAAGTTTGTGATTGACAGTTTCAGATGCTTTGGAGAAGTCTAGCTATATGACGTCAAGTTCTTGTTTATTTGCTAGGGCATCCGTGGCGTGAGACAGTAGGACAGCTAAGTTGGTTTCATAGTATCCATTCGGTAGAAAGCCATGCTGGGAGGGAGAAAGACATGGAAGGATATGATTTTTAATCCTGTCTGTGATGATTTTTCACAAATTAAACCGAGGGCAGAAAGAAGGGAAATAGGTGTATATGAACTAACACAGGATTTTTCACCTTTTTTGTAAAGCGGAGTAATGTTTGCTTGTTTCCAGGAGTATGGGAAATAACCCTCCGAGAAGCACCAATTGAAAAGAATGGTGAGAGGTGTAGATAAATAATGATTGAGCTAGTTTAATCAGAAATATGGAATTTATTTTGTCAGGTCCAGAGGCCCTGGGGGATTTTAGAGATGTTAAAATGCGATACATTTCCATAGCGGTTGTGTTTATATCTTTTTTTTTAAATGTCTTTAATTATAATTGAAATTTTTGGGATTGCCCTTAGAAAAAAGAATCCACTGTACTAGAATTAAAAGGCCAATATTAAAATCAACATACGTCCAAAATCACTTTTATCATGCAACAACCAATGGAAAAAAGGATTATGAAAATCGAAAAAAATTAGCTAGTATGTTTTGTAAAAACGCCCCTCAATTGGAATTCTTCAATACAATTACATCAAAATCACATTGTATGAGTAAAATTCACGATTCCAATGTTTTATTTCTTACCAGAAGTTAAAGTACCACGATATCAAGATATAACTACTACAGAATTAAGAACCTCGTCGCACACTTAGAAAACAATTAATCAAAATGAAGGATCATAAATACGAGGTTTATTGATTATGAATGGTATTTTGCTATTTTGCTGAAATATTTGAACATTATTTTTCAATTATAACACTTTATTACAAAAATAGCACAGAATTGGATTACTTTATACATAATAAATTCAGAAAAGCTGAATATTTAATCTTGTAAAGTGGAGACAGAGATCACTCTTTCAGATTGGATTTTTTAATAGAAAAGAGTAATTTTCAAAGAAACGCTCTTGCTTTGGGAAGAAAATTTGATCTTTGTGGATGGAATTCCGATGCTTTATGGATGCAATTTATTCTTCACGCTTTAAAGGGCGACTTCTCATTTTTAGAGTCGTTCACAATTCACCATGGCTACAAGTCAAGTTTTTTCTCCGCCATTTGTTACCTCGAAGGGTATCAAAAGACAAAGTCCTTCTGTGAAGTTAATCTAATTTAGTTTAAAATGCAAAATGAAGACCTGATAATTTTTCTGTGACAAAGAAAAACCAGAAGATGTCAGGAGTAAGTTATGTACAAGAAATCTTTAAACATTTCTCCCAAGTACCTAACGACACAAAAGAGACGCTTTCCAGGATCTTCTCTTTCAGTTGCTCGTCTATCCTAGGAGTAAGGCGTTGGTTTGCTGGCCGAAAGATAACAGGTTGAAATACAACGTATGTTATGGTTTTACTGTTTTTCATCCACAAGAACATTATTTTTCTTTGTTATTCCTTATTAATAAGTACTCACGTTTGCCTCTCCTTACATGTTCATCATTTCATTTAACGTTCAAATGATGATAACTTTATCTGAATAGATGGACAGGAATCTACTTCTGTGTGCGTGTGTGTGTATTTAACTCAGAAATTAAAAAAAAAATGTTCTCATTTTTTTAATATTCGTTAGCGAAATTTCAAATTTTGTAAATAGAAATGTTATAATAGCAAATTATTATTATTGTTATGTATTGTACCGTTATGAAATCCTAACTCTGAGTTCATACTTGGTATCATTTCCTTTGTTATTTTGTATCCAATTCTTTACTTACATCCGTAACCAATATGTATTCTTATGTTGCAGGGCTATATTGCTATTGTGCTGTACATAGCACTCTAATAGAGATATTAAATTAGGTTATTATAAACAGAATGCTTTGTCTTGTCAGAATGAAGAAATTCAATACTGAATGTAAAATACTAGGTAAACATACTCATCAACTATGCCTATTGTCTCTCCGTTAATCTTTACTTCCTTCTTTGCAGCATGTTGATTGTATATTACTTTAGTTTTACTTAAGTTCATTTTAAGGCTATTTTCGAACTCTCATTGCTCAGTTCTTCCATTCTGGTTTGTAGTTCTTGTGCACTTGAACAAACAGTGCTATACCATCAGCAAACCGTAGGTGTTTAATTGTACAAATAAAAATATAAAACTTGGTTGGAAAATGCTTTGAAGTTTTGTGATCAATGCAAGCTTATTCAAAGTATTGCTCATAATTTTGTTTACACTTCCGCCGATTTGAATGCACTGCTGAATTCTATTTTAGATAAATCTGTGGATATCGTTTCACGCATGACTTTACAGCACTTCATAGAAATGTTCTCCATTGAAGGTTATTTTTCAAATGGGTAAACAAGTATAAGTCGTAAGGAGCAAAATCAGGATTGTAGGCAGAACTGTGGTATCCCAGTTCACCCGATTTTGGCAATAGCCGCTGCAGTCTAAATTGAGGTGTAGAGACGTGCATTATCATGGTGTAACACAATGCTACTAATTGGAATGTGATGTATCTTCTTTCTGATAACTTTCGTTAGCTTAATCATTTAAGTTTCATAGTCCTTTGATCACAATGATCAGCTTCACACAACTCCATAGACAGTTACATGGCAAGTTGAGGTCATTCACTCGTTGTCTGTTCACAACTGTCTCCTCACGCCCTTGTTTGTCAGCCACTGAACTATCTGCCTTTAGAAAGTAATCCAACTTTAGACAATACGGATGTTGATTGTGGTATCTCCGTACCCCGCCAGGAGTTTTCTGTGAATCTCTGCATCCTGACATCCCTCTTCTTCCAGGAATTAAACACTACTTTGTTTTTCTCTAATTCGTGTTGTTTACTTAGGAATTTAGAAGTAAAATATTTTCCCTATTAGTAATATATCATAGTACATATCAGCACAATACTATTAACATCTCTTAAAAATTACAGAAGTTATGAAGAAGGAGGCAATACTGCCTTTCAGGATAGCCTTTCTATTTTGGAAATCATTTGAAAACTTATTCTTAATGAAACAAGTGTTTGACTTTATCGATGGGAAATAATTACGTGTAGCCATTACATGACCTGGCACGCAAAGTGGATTTTCTTCTTTTTATATACATATCTTTGTGTTTAACTTTTTCATTGCTTTTAATTTTAGCCCAAATATTCTTCGATAAAGACATGCCTTCATTACCACATGTTATCTTCTTGTAATAGTATATTAACAACAGAAGAGGAAATAGCAGGTTTCATGGGGAGTGATCTCACTCCATAAAATAACCGTTCTCTGATGCACTCTCTTCAGGACATTATAACAAGTACGTTAGAACGTTTACTAAAATTACATAAAGTTATTGCGCAAAATTGAAATGTCTTTCCCTTTTAGCGAAAAGGAACTAGCAAAGAACTATATACATACTCTCCGAATGCATCTGGTCAGCCAGGGAGCAGTAGACCAACTCGTCCCTTCGGTGAGAGGTCTCATCCAGTAGTGAATTGAATATGGCTGTGATTTATTTTATATATATCTATATCTATCTATCTATCTATCTATCTATCTATCTATCTATCTATCTATCTATCTATCTATCTATCTATCTATCTATCTATCTATCTATCTATCTATCGATCGATCGATCGATCGATCGATCTATATATATATATATATATATATATATAAAGTGTGTGTGTGTTGGGTTGTATGTTTGTGTGTGTTACTTAAATCTAGTCTAGAAAGGCAGTAGGACTAAATAACAATCGATCTTTTTTTAAACATCTGGCACTATTTGAACTTAATTCCAAAGTTTTGACAAACATTATATCAAGATATTAATCTTTGACGTACGGTCATATTCATGAGGAAGATATTCAATTTTGCATCAGTAAAATGAATTGAAATCCACTAGAGTTTGGTTTAAGTATTTGGTATATAAATATTGTTGAATTCAAGCATTCAGAGTATTTCTCTGCCATACACTCTGTAAATTATGGTAAGGGGTTTTATATGCTTATTATAGGTGTGTAATAGCGGAAAGCATACCATGAACTGCAATTGTTCAGAGGAAGGATATATATGTCTGATAACTTTCATTTGTAAACAGAAATGTAAATGCTTCTATAATAGACAGCACTTGTGAACATTAGGAGTGAGTTGTCAACATAACACAAAGATATTCTAAGTTGACATTGTAGATTTACTTTGGAAATTATTTCACTTTATTCTGTTATCGTCTTTAAAAATTGAGTAACCTTGTAACCTAAGTAATCGTTTACTTACAAATGTAAATTAACAGCATTAAGGCTAACTATGATAGTTGTTCAACAAGCGCGATCTTTGGATCAAAACGTAATTTAGTTGTGGATACTTTTACCATGTTTGTGAATCGTAGAAGCCATTAGACACCATCTTTACCAGGTAAATATTTCTACTATGTTTACTGGTTTCAGTGATCACATTGCTAACACAATATTGAATATTGACTTTCAAAAGTGTCTCTAACATTAAAGTAAAAGAGTTACTTCTGTTCGTTACTCTATAGTTCAGAGAGAGTAGCTAATGTCATCAGATCACGTCACTAAAGAAAAACCGCTGAAACACTGAAATGGTTCAATAGGAGATACATGTATGTGCTTTTGTTTCGAATATTACATAGACTGTATCTTGAAAACCAATATATTAAATCATACACGTTAGAATAACAAGGAACATTCGTATGAAGGTTTAAGGAAATACAAGCGTCTATTTATCACTATATCTTGTATGTTTTACCTGTTTCGTGTCTGCAGTCTTCTACACTGGCTATGTCTAATATATTCCTTAATATAATCCAGATAAATAATATTTAAATACAAACAATATTTAGGGTATGCTACATTCAAACCAATTCAATTACCTTTTGTTAGAACACTGCAACGGAGGAAAGATTGTGACACTTTTTATAGAACACTCATAAAGTTAAATGGAAGATCGCGGGTTCAACCCCATCGACTGATCATCCTGACTGAGATTTTTCCATGGTTTCCCCTAGTCACACCAGGCAAATGCTTAGATGAGTCCTTAAACTTAGACCCTACCCGACGCCTTCCCGCTCCTTCCGTACCCCTATCGCGGCCTCAGCCTTTGATGCCTGAAAGCCTTAAATAAAAATTCCAAAATTCAAATTCATAACATTAAAAATGCTTTCCTTATAGTTCATAAATTATCTTCCATGAATCACAAATATTCATGAATTGATCATTCCCTTTATAATTTAAAAGAGTTGAATACAGAACATCACATGTAGATTCATAAGTGAAACAATAACGAATGATAAGTAACAACCAATAGCTATCAAGGTACTGATCTCTCAACGCTAGAGTCTCAGCAACAAAAATAATTAAATTAGGAGACATATTATGTCGTACGATGGGGTTAAGATAATAAATCACGTTATGCTTATCTCTCTTAACACTCTCAAAAATCCAAGATTTTAACACAAATGAAATATTTTGTTCATTTATTTAAAATTCATAAAAAATCATTTTGAACATTCAAAAATGTTGTTGGGAGTCGAAATAGTTTATCCACAGAAAAGACACGTTTTGAGAATATATTTCATAGAAAACTACTTGAATATATGACGAACGTAAATACAAAACAAGTTATATCCACATTTGAGGAAATTGATTCCTTGAATAACTGCATTATTGAATGTGAAACTGTACCATTTTATGCAGGAAAATATGTAACCATCAATTTTTAGAATGATAGAAGTTCTTATTTGGTTAAATAAATGCTACATACAAAAATGGTTTCATGAAAAATAAGTTACATCTGCTTAGTTCCTTATATTTCCTTCTGAGCATATTGTGAGGTTCACATTTCGTCTTTTACGGTTTCGAACTAACAGGGAAGTGGAGCCTGCAATGTTGAGAGTTAGTAAATCGAACTAGAAATGAAGAGTACAGAAAAATAAGAAGAGGGATATCAAAGAAAGGTAATTTCTCGTAAAATAACTTAAAAAATCCATTATTTTGTAGGTTATTTTGTTTCTGGGTATATGATTTGTTATGTAATTGAGCTCTTCATAAAATAAGCCAAAATTAAGTGTATGGGTGGTAACAGTAGTGAGACCGCCCCAATTTAGTACATCATATGAGAGCTTAGTTAAACATTTGATAATAATTGTGTCAATTTCAAGTAGTTCTAAACATTTTATACCAGTATCACTGGGACTATGTTATTATAATTTTAAAAATAAAGTTATAACTGTGCACTTGCTTTCGAGTGTTAATTTAAACTTCACATGTTCTAACTAAACTAAATGGATCATCATATTTCAGTTAATATATGTCTCCATTTTGCTAATTAAAGACTGTTTAAATATCGAAGACTTTGTGTAGGTAAGTTATCAATTCAAAGAGCTGCTGTTATCAATTCGAAAGAATAAGTCTTCACTTTTAAGCTTTTTTGTTTTTCAGTTTCTTTTTTTTTAATATTCGATCAGAAAGCAATTTATGTAGTCAACATTTTTTCAACATTCAAAATTTGATAACATTTCTGAGTTTATTTGTCAATTTTCAACCGCATACAAACACGTAACACGTAAGATTTTTCTAGGAAAACACACTCACACACACACACACACTATATATATATATATATATAATACTAACACGAATTCATATTCATACATCGAAAGATGAATAAATAAATAATATGAATCTATGATGGGGGAAAATTATTGTTCAGTTAGTCCTTCATGTGAGTAAATTTTTCTTCTATATTTTTGCCTTTGTACATATGCAGCAGACGCCCGAGTCCCCTTTATGTTTTTTTTCTCTCACTACGTCAAATTTTCCCTTCTGATTATTCTTTTGTTGCGCATTTGTCGCATGTGTTTGTCTACTTTTGGACGTTTTGTATTTCTCTTTCTCTTCATATTTTAAAATTTTAGTCACTCATTCTTTCAACAGTAAAAAAAATACTGTTGTTTATGTTTTGCCTCTTCACAAAACAACCATTTTCCCCTTAACCATTAGGAACTTTAAAAAGACACACATTGTCTGGACATTTTTGAAGCTTGCATAAATGCATGAGGTTGTGGGTTTGTTTGGAGTGTGTCTTGTTGTGAATGCATTTTTCTATTTATGTTTACATATGCTGATTTCTAAAAAATACAATACAGTCTGTTGTTTCTATAGTAACGGGCAGAACACTATAAAATACGGTTTTGCAAGCATATGTCAAGATACTGTATTAGATCAAAATATATTCAAAAGTTTATTAGTATTACGCAATGCTATTAAACAATATATTCGAAACCAATATGGATATCAATAATTTTTCATAGACTCCACTATTATATTCACAGCCAAAGATTTTGAAGTGAATTAGAAGTGTAATTCTGTGTAAAGAGCTTTGTTTTCTGAGTTTATTCCCAACGAAAAGAATCGCCCTTTCTCATTATTTTTTTCCACACGCCCACTTGTTTCAAACAACTAGTATTTGTTGCTTTGCGCTGGATAAAGTAATCATCAGGGCTGGAAGTTCAAATCCTCAAGTATCCATTCTAACCTACTATTCCATTATTTATCTGCAGCGTCACGAGGCGAATAATGGGATTATTTTACTGCTACATTCTTACTTCCTATATATTCACCCTGGCACACATATGAAATTAACTAAAGGCATACAGACTGGCGCTACTTAGTGTAGTTTGTAACAAATATTAGTACGCCTTCAGAGAACTGAAAAAAAGGATCATACAAAATATTTATGTTCCTAGAGATAGTAGACGTTTGAGTATATCTTGACTTAAACTGAAAAACTATAAACTTTACTGTATGAAACACAAATGCTGAAATTGATGGCAATATTTTATTTCCAGATATTATTAATAACAGAAATAAAGGATTTTTCAGCAAAATATTTTATGGGTTTTAGTAATATGTATTGGTATAGTGGCTTGGAATTTACAGTTCAACAAAAGTCTTTAAACTATCCGTTCAATTTTTAACATTGTCTGCTACAGTAATAGCATATAAGATCACTCCGTACGTAAGCTTCTGTGTATTCGATGCCATTTGAAAGGACTGGAAAACTTTTTATAAGAAGCAAATAACTTAAACTTACTCGTAATGCCTTCCAAACTCCATCCCAAGTCCATCAGTTCCTAAGTTCATCAACTTCAGTGAGTCAAGTCGCTTTCCATATCAATGAACCAAGTATTGAAAGGAATATTGGCGAAACATCTGCAAAACAAATGCCACCAACACAATTCCCAGAACATCAAAAATCACGAGAGAAAGTAACTGGTGACAAGAAGATTTTTGAAACAGTAAACGACACTACGAATACTTCTCAAATGATGATGAATGACACTTCAGGCGACATCATTGAAGCTTTTTTTCTGATATTTATAGCAACATTGATACAGACAGTTTAACAAAATAATATTTATTCTATTTGTATATTTAAAAGGAGTTGTTTAAATCGATAGTTAAAACACTTGCAAATAAACAAATACTTAAGAAATGCTTTATCTTTTTTATATCATAATTAATTTGTAATTGCTCTCGTAAGTAACAGGTACAAAGTACAGGTTTCAGAAAAATATATTATTTCCACATTTAAAATGAGATTGAGTAGTATAGAATTATACTTAATAGTTTTGAAAATGACCAGCTACAAAAGAATTATCAAACTAATCATCCGTAGCTGAGCTGGTAAAACGTTGGATTCTCATTCGGAAAGTCTGAGGTTCGATACCAGCGGCTGATAATTCTCACTATGGTACTTACAAGGTTTTCTCAGTCACATCAGGCAATATGGCAATTAAAGCTTCAACTCAAGCCCTTGCCGGCGACTCCTTTCAGCATATTTCTATATACTATAGGCCAGCCTGAACCATAGTTGCCTGAAGACTATAAATACATTCAAATTATAAAACATTTGTATTTCAAATTATGTCATAAATTTAAAAAAAAATCTTGTTATGGCTTGTGTGTATATTTAACCTATAGTATTTAGAACGACTATATAGATAATGCATCCGTTGGAGTTCTGATAAATGTACGTATTAAATTGTTACATTTAATAAAGACCTGTTTTACAAAAAGAACAGACTCATCACGTAATTTGGTTTAATTTGTTAGTTACAATGGAAACATTGCTTTAACTCAAATACTCTATTCTTATATACTGAAAAATTCTTTGTAATCTTATGTTTATTTTTTTTATTTCTTCTTAATCACCTACAATGCAGGTGATTAAGAAGAAATATTTCTTTTTAGAGATATTTCTTCTTAATCTTCTCATTACTTACTACCATATTAAAATGTTTTTCTTGCAAACTTGCTCGTCTCGTTCGACGGACATTTTCATTTCTGACTGTGAGATTTGAGTCTTTGGAATTTACCTATTTGTTAACACTGACATGCCCACTTTCAAGTTTTCTCATTCACCTTTCGTATCAACTACTATTATGACATAAACTAACATACGTTGCACTGAAAAAAGACAAAATGTTATTGGATTGTTAACACTGAATTTGGAATATTCCCATCCACTACCTTTTTCTTATGTCTTTCTTTGTTTCGGATTTATTTTGGGTTTATATTGGAAACACACTTGAAGAGTACACGGAAACAAGAGAGTGATATCCTTTTGAAAAAAATGGTTTTGCATTCGTAATAAGTACTAAGCAATACAGCTAACTGCTAGCAACATTTCAATCCCAAAGCGCAAATAATTTATAACTTATAGCTGTTTACCCTATAAAACATTAAATACATGGGAGTAAATGGAGGAGGAGTTAGATTTTAATATGTGTATTCTAGATATCACCTTTATTGGCCATATCTCCTCATGTGCTATTCAATTGTCTCACAAAAACGAAAAAAAAATCTTATTTTATGAGAAAAAGCCAACTACTTAGTTCAAACTAACACTTATTATTCGTTAACTTCAGCATTCATAGTCATAAAATACTCTACAATATGAATGAATGTCGCTACGCTAAGTTGCAGTTCATTTGACTACGAAATTATTCTTATCTGATGCACAGGAAAAGGTTTAAGTCAACAACAATTTTGATTTTGGTCGAACCAAAATTTGTTAGAGCAAAGAAAGACAGACAAATATTAATAACTCATTTTGTTTGTAAATTAGAGCTTTTTATGATAAATATTAATGTGTACAGCCTTGTTAATTCTCCGCAATTTCTTTACAGGAATACCATATTAATTTGTAGTTACTAATATGAGAATATTGGAATTGTTCCAAAGGTTCACTGCTGTATTTGGACGTCCATGCAAGTGTGCGAACATTTCGTTGGAGACCCCTGGTTTATGTGACTAGTGGTGGCAACGGATAGAGTAAGTGAACCATTGGAAAGCACTTGTCATTCTGATAGACTACCCGATTCAACGTGACGTGGATCCAAAGAAGAGGTTTCTCCTTTCTCAAGATAAGGTGATGAATGTTCTGTGAATGTACGAAACCCTTTTCTTTACCTTCTGCTCCGTGAAATGACTCAATAAAGTGAACAATCATGTGACACCAGAAATGCTGGAAACAGTGACTGCTACCTTGATTTACACATACGGTTCTTTATCTTGAAATGTAATGAAATTCATTACACGCAACTACTCATTATGAAAAAGTGTTACGGAAATTACTAAAAAGAATTACTGTTATATCGGTAACCCAAGGGATGATAATATAACTCTTGTTAAATAAGTGAAATGTCACATTTCTTTTTTAACATAGTCATGGATCAACCAGTGTTAAGGCAGTGATATTGCGGTAGTGAGGACCCTGGTTCGATTCCCTGTGACGATATCCAGACTGAGGTTTTTCGTAGTTTCAACAATAGGCAAATACTGGGATGATACATTGAATAAGACTGGGGCTGATACTTTTCCAACCCATTTTTCTTGTTGTTATGTTGTTAGATATACAGTACAAAATGATCGAAATAGGGCTCTATGTTAGATAAGTAAATACACTTATCTTAAGCTATATTACAGTATATTGTTAATTATTTCTATTAAATGTAAATTTGCATACATAAAAATCATTTAGAGTATTTCCTATTTGTTCCACAAACAACTGTCTAACACAGCATCGATAACAGGATCAGAAGTATATCTCTTAGTTTCCATTCTTTGCTATTAGTATTCAGGTTAGATGATTTGACATTCATACAAATAATAAGAAATTCCTAATATGCAAAATGCCACGAGAAGAAAAACAATACACAATATATAATACTTTGTGCTCGTTCTTGCAAAACAACAACATGTCAAAATAAATGTAAAAACGTTTAAAGTAAGTAAAATTGATTTTCAGTCAGGAGATTGGGAGTCGGTCGGAAAGAGAATGTATGGGACTTAATAATATGAAAGGGAACTCTTTGTTGCGATAGTGTAGCAGCTTATGAAAACAACATGTTCAACACACACACACACACACGAACAGAGAAAGACACACACAGAGAGAGAGAGGGGGGGAGAGAGAGAGAGAGAGAAAGACAGAGAGAGAATGAGAAAGGATATTGCGCTATGAAAGAAAGGAACGTTGTAAAGAAAGTAAGAAAGAAACGAACCTCCTGCTTCATTGTATAAGAGTTGCATAGCTTTCTTCGTTCAAAATGCTGCTCCCACTTCTTATTCGACACAGCCTGTTCTCCCGAGAGGAAACGAGGAGGTTCTTTTTTGCGCTTGTCGTCGTCCCTTTTGCTTTCTGCGGGGACTCATTTGTGCTGTGTCGCACGTCGCGACGAGAAATTTGCTGTTCCCAATACCCTGTTAGCCCTCTTGGGAGTTTGACTCGATCCCACATTCCGTAACCAAGCAAGGTTCAGGATCTTTTAGGACTTTTTTCTTTCCTTTGTCCCTTTTCTAGTACACTGGTACACGCCAATACTGATTTTCCTGTTTCCTTACATTTCTATACTAGTAACAAATAAAGTAGAGATTTTATGTTCACAAGAAATTAGGTAGTTTTAATGGGTTTCCATTGTTGATAGACGTGTCTTAAAAAATATAAGCCTACAAAAACTTAGGTATCCGATAATATTTCTTAAAGCTTACAGTTATTGCTAACATATTAACAAATATTGGTTATAATACAGGCGTGTAATGATTTCTATAGATGAAAAATATATTTTTTGGGAGTTTTAAAGCTAAACTTATTTTTATTCCTAGGTGGTGTTCGAACCAGTAACACTGACACAACTACTTTCTAAATATACTATTTTGTTACATGTTGCCTTACCAACTCGTTTTCTTTAGAACTCTACCAGCTTCAATCGTTTTCTGAACATATAGACACATTTAAAACTTATAAATGTTCTTTTGATAACAATTCTGTGTGCAAAAGAAACTATTTGCAAACCAAACGAACCTCGAGATATAGTCTGTATACTTACACTATACGCAACGATTTTTATATGTTTATTGATATTCTCTGATTTGAGTGTTCCAAACTTGTAGTATTGGGAATCTTTTCCTGGATTATGAAGGTCCTAACAAGCAAACAAATAAAAGAAAAAATAATGTTGAACAGTTCTACCAAAGAATAGACTGGGTAATTTATTGAACAGATTTAACAGAACAGATTGTTCTCACCAGTGGAACAATTAAAAATGTTGTAAGTGTGTGCTTTTATAGTGAACAACTGCAACGTTGCGTTCTCCTACTGCGGGAATTGCTTCTGGTTTCACATGTATTTTTCAAACTTGATGCATCGTTATTCTAGTGAATTCATAAATGTAAATTAAGCAACTATATACATTTAAAATGACAAGTAAATACTTAGTTTGGAGTTATCCAATATGCATTGTGTTAACTAGAAGAATACTGGTAATGATTTACTGAGTTCTGGTCGGCCAGAACTAAAATCACCTCGAAGTCTTAAAAAATAAATTCAAAATCAATTCTAGTTTCGTTTACACTTCTGGTGTTAAACGGAATTAATTTCATAGAACTTCCCAAAGGTAAATTTCCTTTAAGAGTATAAACGATAATTTTAACTGCAAAAGTTATAAATGTCAATAGCATATAAGCAACTCAAACAACATAATACAATGTCCCTACTAGCCTTATCCACAGAGACATTAACTCTTCTATCAATTAGTAATAGACAAATAATAGATTTAATTTAACTTCTAAATTTTTGCGTGACTATGTATTCGTTATACTCATGTAATGTCTATTAGAATCAATGTTGAGAAATGAAACAACAGTGGCATTGCAGAGGAACATAGAATGCGCAGTTGGAGAAATTCCTGCTAGAAGAGTGACCTAAGCAAACGAAACAGAGAAAGACAAAACGGGATTTTGTTGCGTTCTAATATCAATTTATAGGCTGATGGGGAATCATAAACAATAGCCAGGCTCTACTTTTTTTTTTTACAGAAAATTGTGATGGGTTGTTCCTAAGGTAATTCTCGTTGCAGTGTGTTATTTATTTATTTTCTCTAAGCGTGTTGCAGTACTTTTTCGCTTGCATTCTGTCTGAAAGCACCGTTTTGCCTCAGAAGTCTGGGATGCATAGTTTGTGGACAGGAGGGGCTTTTGCCAAGAACGTGTTTTACGTTAACGTTGCTTTTCCTATTGATCCAGTTCTGGAAGACTTCCATAAGAGGGGTGGGAAAAGAGAGAGAAGGTATGTGTAAGAGTGTGTAAATGTATGTGTGTGTGTGTGTGTGTGTGTGTGCCAAGCGAGCATTGCAGAAATTTCAACACATCTCATCCCATTCTCATCTCTTTAACACCCTCTCCCATCTCCACCTTTTGCATTAGGATACAACTGGTTGTGTGTTGACAAATAATTTTAAAATTACTTTCCACTTTGTTAAGTAATGGTTTGTGTCATGAACAATTTTCTCATTTTGTAAAAGCTGGAAACATGCGAGGGATGTAGTTTTGGGTGTTGGAGAGGTGTTGGAAAACTCATTTTGTAATGGAATCTTCAACAAATGCCAGTTTGTGTAAAAGCTGACAACTTAAAAGCCAAGTCGGCACACGTTTTATTTTTCTAATTCAAGCAATATCTTACAGCTACTATATTGGAATTTTGAAATATTATCTACAGTTTATAACTAATTATATCGAATGAAGTATTTCTAAAGTACAGTTCTAACTTCTCAAATATTTGGTATTTTGCAAATTAATATATTTGTAAGTAGCAAATATTAGGTAGCATTCCAAGTATATGTTTACCTATTGAAGCGTCTATTCAATATTTTTCCTCTCCAGAATTAGAATTGTTCCTTATCATAGTGTAAGGAATTATAAATTATGTTCAACAATTATAATACCAGGGAAAGTTATGTGAAAATGAGATGGTGTTATAAGAAACTTTATGAGGTGATAAGACTCAAGACTCAACTAGCGTCAAGACAAGAGAGAAGTTCATTTCAATATACGTCATACTTTGTGATCTAGTGGCAAATATATGCATTGACGAAAACAACGAAAAATCTTCGGGAAATTATCAAAATCTCTATCCTGTTATCACCAATTAATCCCTCTGTGAGTAATCCCCTTCTAACATGAGGTACTATCAAGAAATGCGCGCTGAAAGCACAGACTTTTTAAGACCATTCCAAATAGATCTTAACACCATACAACATACGTAAATATTAGCTGCTGAATCACAGAAATAACTGAGAAATTTAAGTTTTCTTCGAAAAATTTAAATTTGAATTTGTTATCGCTTCAAATACAGAGGCCAGATTTAGTAGCCAAGCTTCGCACACAAATGCCTGGGGTCATAACAAGACAAAAAAATAGTCTTGGACATTTCAAACTCCCCTTAATGTTTGAGATAGAGCGATTCAAATTTGCAGCTCTTCCCGGTTTATTTTTGAGAAATTTGTGAACTGAACAAGACCCTAATATGGCTTTTCAAAACACCTTCTGACTGTGAGTACAGCTTTGTTTAGCTTCAAACTGTGCAAACGTCTCGTATGAAGAGTCAGTTTCACTTTCATTTTTGTCTAGATAACAATAATTTGTTCAGCCACATTCTGTCTCTTCTTATATCCTCCCTCTTTAACCAAGATATTATGTTAAATCGATGTATTTTGCCACAAACTAGTACATTTTAGGGAACGTTTAATATTCTTCTGCAATACTTCTAGATCTATGTTGCAAAGTTCAGAATTATCCACAAGTATTTACGTACTTCCTCTGAGGTTTGTAAGATATCACCAGGAAAATTATCAAGTTTGCGAATAAGGCTCTGAAAACTGTTTTCAATATGCAAGAGTATCTTGTCGATACACTAATAGGATACTTTTACGTTCCGTAGCCGGTAAGGATCTGTTACAAGATCGTCAACTCCCACTTCATTAAAACACCTTTCATGACATTTCGTATCTGTCTTCACCCGCTGCAATTCATGTTTTGTTTCAAAATTTTCAATGGAAGGGAATGAACAAATTAAAATGATCTTGTGTTCCCTCCTCCTGTAGCATACTTTTGTTTGTAGAAATTATTGATTCTACAACACTATAGTCATAAACAATTTCTTGTAAGCATTTGACAGCAGGCGAGAGTGTCTTGAAAGAAGATTTGTTAATTAAAGCAACAACAACAATATCAACAAGGAACAATCTGTGACTCACCAATACTTCCAAAGTGATCCAACCATTTTCAACATTTTTTTTTTACATTTTCCACAGATAATGTCTAAAATTCGCAAAATTTCCAAAGAAAAACAACAGACTGTTGTAGTAGCTTCCTCTTTGCAGCCAAATACATGTACAGTAGACTCCTTATTAACAGACCACCACGGGACCAGGCCCTGGTCGAATAATGAAAAAGTCGGTTAAAACGCAAATCACTGTTTCATAGCCTTTATATCATATATATTCTCTACAATGGTTAAAAAGGCTTACAATATTATATTTAGGTAAATTTACCTTACCAAATTCAGAAATTTTGATCACAAGCTGCTCCAGTGACAGTTGAACTAAATACTGTATACGTATTTTATAAATCAGTAGACTATCACACAAAACACTAATTTAAGGTGTATTGTGTATAGAAGAAAACCACAAAACTAGAAAAATACGATTAGGCCTATAATACTGAATGAAATAGCTACATTTTCTACAATGACATTTTCTTGAAAGATGGGCGGTTAATCCGACGGGCAGTTAAAGCGAGGGTGGTTAAGTGAGAGTCCACTGTATGTGTATGGAAGGAATGTTCTAAGTGTTTCATAATCATTGTATTAATACTGTTATTTCTTACGGAACACTTTTCAAATAATTATTAATAAATATTAAAATGGAAAACAAAAGAAAAAAATAAAAAAAAGAATATTTATGGCAATGTTTAAATAATATTTTAAATGATGTTTACAATAAAAGGTGAGAAAATTTTGAACAAAAGAATAATTTATTTCGGAGTTTTGCTCACAACGAAAATTAATCTTATGTATTTATCACAGACGTTACTCTCATAAACATAAACACTTATACTGACTGCGGATTCGGCTACCTATTTAGACTATACAATATTAAACATGTTAAGTTTGATGTACCATCTAACAATCTTGCGCAGACCACAGTTTGAAAACCTCGGGTGTAATTTATCAGTTATGACCTTATATCTCGACTGTGTTTCAACAACAGAAATTAAAGATTAACAAGTTTAACATCGAGATTTGATCTTTTCCTAAAATAAAATCAGTGAGTTATTGCTACTTTCTGCAATATTGTTTTATTTCCTATCTGTCCATCTACTGCATTCAACTTAACTAACTCGGAAAGGTTGGGGGTAACTTACCCGAAGCTGACCATCTCGAACGCAGATTCCATATTTCCATCCACTGTAATCACTTAACAACCATTGCTATACTGTTGGATTAGTACGAGTGTTGCAGTCAACAACACTGACTAATAAAACAAATACATTTATGCGTGTGCTGCAGTTCAAAGGACCTTAGTGGAGTTAATGTGCTCAATCGGCATAAGAGTTATGCTCTGTTATTTGAAAGAAAGCAGCAAAATTAGAACTTTACAGTTTTCGATCACCCCATGGAGAAATGTTCAAATAGCGTTTTTTGAAGTGAACGTCTCCCCTCCCCCCAAAAGAAAGTTGTCATGGTCCATTACGAGTCACATATCCTCTCCCCTTAGTGCATCAATGGTTATCATAATAATTAGTTTAACACTACAAGTTGATTAAAAATTACTGTGTTTTATATTTAGGATGTGAATTCTAGGTTTTCATCTTTTGGACCAAATTATTAAATGTTTTATTTTGGTACGTTTTCAATTAAAAAATTTACTATTCAAGAATCTTCATCCTCTTCACTTCTGTTGTGACAAGGTCGCCAAAGACTTCAAACGACGTGTGTCCGACTTGCAAAGTTTAAAATATGTAAAGCAATATGAATAGCAAAAAATGTCAATGTTAATTGGTTCTTTCAGAAAGCGTGGGAGATGATATATTTCAAATACCATGGAGATAGACCAACCGTTTCCATGTAAAACTTTTAACAACCCTGAATTTTGTCAAATGTTACTCCACTTTACGCTACTTATAACTTAACAATTAAACATGCAGCCGTATTCAGAAACGTTTTCTTGAAGTGACTTGCACTGTACTTACTAGTGATTAACAATGATTTAACGTTGTTTGTCACTCATTAGTATAGCGTTATTCTCTCCAAAAACATTTCTGAATACGGCTGATAAATCACTAGGAATGATATTACTGACATTAGTAACTGGGCCTTACTTATGACTGACAAAATTATTTATAATTTTAAATTTTGTATGGGCTTTAGGGTCTCATGCTGAGAAGAGCGAGGAAGAGAATGTAGTTGGATATCATGTAGTATTTCTCCAGTGCTACTGAGGAAAATACTTGAAAAACCCGAATCAGGATGGTCGAAAGTGGGTGTTCGAGACGGCGAGTCTACAAAGATTGTATAAAGATAAAATAAATAATTTTTAGGAAAATCACAAATTAAGTTTTTTTTTTCGGAAAATGATTAGAATATTCATTTTGGAATATTCAATTTGGTAACAAAAAGTGTTCCAAAAATAAATATAAGCATAATTAATTCTTCAGTTACATACATATCAAATTATTCGGCCCCAAAGTGTATCTGAGGTAATCCAAAATATTCAGTGAGTATAGCGGGCTGCAGGACTCGGACCGACTTTCCTTTCAAGTGCCAACACAAAATCTGCGACCTTAACCACTAGTTCACAGAAACTGGGTAATGAAGACAACTAAAAGTCTAAAACTGTCAGTACTGTGATCACCTTGTACTTTGGAAATACCGTGTTCGATACTCGGTGCCGATCATTCTAATCGAGATTTTTCCTAGTTTCCATGCAATGTACGATTTCTCCTACACTTGTTCATTTTCACGAGAATAAATAGCAATATTGCATGTTCTTTAGGCGTCGCCACCTTAATATGAGTGAATCGCTCCCGTTTGAAAAGACTTTAAGAGTGTGAGTTTCAAATCACCCTCTCTCTGCTTTGGGTGCCAAACAGGCTCTCATGAGACTGAGTCGTCGTTAAAGTGCTACTCTTTCACTAGCACATATCACCTTTAAGGTTGCTGAATTCAAAGAATTCGTTACAAACTACGTTGAATCGTTTTCATTCAGCTTACAATCCAAATCGAAGAAGAAGGCAAGAAAATGAAATCTGTAAAAGATAAAAAGGTTCCAATATGTTTAGAAGTCAAATTCTTATTGTGTACAATTATTCAAGAGCTTACAGTTATTGCACTAGCTAAATAAATATTGAATCTGATGTCAAAATGAATGTGGATAACATTTCCACAAATTTTAGTACTACATTTACGTCACTCCACAATAGAAACAAAGACACACACACACCTAACAATTGAATTTTGCACTGCTATTTGTTTTACTATTGTTCGTGCAATTGTTAGGAATAACTTACTAATTGGATCCATGAAACATTTTTAGTCGTGGACCTCTTGGTTCTGAAGATATCCCTATGGATGTTCACAATTTCTTGAAACGGTTGATATATTCAAACGCGATGTTTCCAAAAGGTATACAGTTAAAGACCCACTTGAACGTTGATTGTAAAAAAATGTAGTACGTGAAATAATACACGCACAATAGTTTTTAAAGAATGCTTTTCTTGTTTCCTAAATTTGAGGTATTAGTAAAACAACTTTACAGAGGATCAGTAAAGTTCGCTTATCTTTTCATGGAAGTTACGACTGTATAAGTAATACTTTAAATGCCATAAATTACGAGAGAAATGATGCCAACACGAAAGATAACATCGTTTCAAGTTTAATTCACAAATATTAATCATGATGTACAGTTCCGTCAGACCCCCAATGCAATCAAACTGAGCTCTATCGTTCATCATTAGGTATGATGTTACGTCTAAAAAAATGTAAGTGTTGGCCGCACCATCGCCATCTCCAGTTTCATGTTTAAATAAACTACTATACAAAGTTTGGACACGTGTTGAAGTACTCTGGCTCTAAGACATATTAATTGGATAACTATTACAAAAGTTTAAAATAAAGCAATTCCCGTACCAATTTGCAGAGTACAGAGACCAAAAGTGTTAAAACGTTGGTCGTCGTTAACTGACTGATCCAGATGCGAATTTAAGAGTACCGGTATTCTATTAACATTATATAATACAGTCAAGTACTAGGATCACTTATTGTTGAATTAAGGAAGCAATACGACCAGTACAACTCAATATACACGCAGTGTGATGAAATCTGTTTTATTTTCGGCATAATTAAATAAATAATAAATTATTTGTATGTTGAAAAACCTGTCTATGTGTCATTCTTTCAATCATACACATTGCTTAAATAGATATATCTAGTACTATTTCAAATGTGATTTATTAATCCGACACCGCTTACGTCATTATGTGTCGAGTTATTGCATCATTTGTGACAATGGCGTCTGAACTTCTAATGCCTGTAGCTCTGAAACAATGCAAAATTTTGCATTTTTTCAAAGGAACATTTTTGCTGCTTTGATGATATTACCTACTAAAGTTTGCACCATTGATTCGGAATCAAAGAAAGAATATGATTATGGATTTTTTCTAAATTATGTTGTAAATGAATAAAATAAAGTTTTTACTTATTTATTCTCAGTTT
Organism: Lepisma saccharinum; assembly: GCA_022664845.1. NCBI lineage: Eukaryota > Metazoa > Arthropoda > Insecta > Zygentoma > Lepismatidae > Lepisma > Lepisma saccharinum. Next base: position 88,337 of record JAGDQP010001893.1, read on the forward strand.
ATATTAATGAGAGGTTACATTAAGGAAGGAATGTTGTTTCTTTTTCCTTTCATTTCAAATATACCTGATATAAGCTAATTAACAGAAAGTTGTCCTAAAGCTATTTCTTTCTGTTTCATTGATCGCTGTAGAAAACACTCACAGTGAGCAACTACAAAACACTTTCTATCACAAAAAATCATGATTCCTTTAGCAAACCTAAACATAACACATTTTTTTTTTCATTTTAGATTACGATCCTGCACGCGAAAATTGTTCTGGCTGCTTGAGGCAGAAATACTCGACATGAATATTACGTCAGAGAACTTCGACGATAAAATCAGGAAAAAGGAATCGGCTGGGAATTGGGGAGGAAATAGGCACGACAGACATCTCGTTCATTTCCAGAAGTGGATAAGCAAAACTTTCTTGTAAGTTGGGTTGCCTAGGTTGCCGATTTTGCAGTGCAGGAATTAAATTCGCTCATTGTACATTGTACATACCTAGTCGTACAATTCCTTCTCCAAATATCTTTGAAACAGATAGACTAATTTGAATACGATGCCCTGTAATTTAAGAATATGATTTATTTCTTTAAGTTAAAAAAATATTCTCAAATCAGTTTGTCAGTTCCAAAGTTATCAGTTAAGAGCATTTTATGACTGGTTATAAACTTTGGAGCTGAGTGAACATTCCGGATGGTGCTTTTAGTTCTTTTATGTGATGTTTCCTGTATCTGCTTACAAAGGGTAGTGTTCTTGTGCTCCGCCTAGCAAGAATATATTTTTGTTGTGTTCTTCGCATATGCGCATACAACTATACGTCGTATGTGTTGTCATTGTTGCTGCTGCTGTGGAAAAATATGTCCTGAAGATAAAGAACAGCAGCAGCTACAGCAACAATAAAAATTGATACAAAAAAATAAATATTGAACAAATATTTAATATTAACATTTTCTAATAGTTTTACTGTGTTCTTAAGTTTCGAAGATACGTTATCTCTCATTGTTCAAATTATTTTTCTTAGTGGTTCATTAAAGTGTAGAATTGATTTTTCAACGAACAGTTACGATTTGTTTACTTCTTTGCATAGTCTTACTTCTTTTCATACAGAAAACTTTGAAGATTCAGGTACCGTATATGTTTTTCTGAGGGAGGATATGGGTATATTTCATACAAATGTACACTATGGGTTTAATTAAAGTTTAATTTGCCTGAAATTTTATGTCTGAGTCTTCTACGGTTACTGGGTTGGAGTCGGAAGTCAACATTTGAAGGCTTGAGGCGCCTAAAGTGCCAACATTTGAAGTGCCTAAAGACCGTAACTAAATTCTATGGACTATTTTTGAAATACGAGATTGACAATTGTGATCAAGCAGCTGCTACTTAGTTGATAGAGCGTTGGCTTAGAAATTGGAAAGTTCTGGGAATGATTCTAACAGCCACCCATTTTGAATGAACTTTTCCAGGTATTTTCTCGTTACACGCGTCAAACGCCTGGATGGTACCTACGAACTAGACTCTTACTAATTAGTTTCCAATACCCTCTCCACGACTCTATTCTGACCTTAGCCTAAGACGCCTGAAGGCCAAATTCACTTTTAAATTATCATTCAATTTTTCGTTAAGTTTTAATTTGGAAGGCTTTTAAGGTTGTTACGATTCTGAAGTCGCAAACACATTCTGAAATCTAGTAAGGCAGTAGCTCGAAATACTTTAATGTGTAAACATTCATCCGAATTACTTTAATTTTCTTCTCCGTTTGGTTCGAGGTACCATGAAATCGAGTCGGAAAAAGTTTGAATTCCGAAATCCAAGAGAGAGGTAGCTGAAAGCCATTTAATATTGAAAACTGTCTAATGCTCGTGAAATCTTTTACAGAGGACTTTGAATACCGTTGATTCGCTTGATTAACTCTCATAATTTGGAGTATTAAAGGTAATTAATTTGATTCCAAGACTATTAAGGTTTTCGTCCATTATCAAAGGTGACAGCTGAACCCTTGAACTAATTTTAAAGCATAAAGTGCTTTATATGGAATTTCACATCTTGGTTTCTCGAGGATTTCAATATTAAATATAATAATATTTAATATTATAATAAAGTGTCTGAAATGCAAGATTCAGCCAGCTTAGAATAGCTCGTTTCCATAAATCTTATTTTTCATGATAATCTTAACCCAAATCTTGTACTTTTTCAAATATCGTCCGATAGTTCTTTAATTTCATACATAGAATACCTAAGAGACGCTTATGGTGATTCGAAGGAACTTGGCTTTTAAATATGATTAAAACGTTTCCAAAATATGAGAATAAACTTATCAAGTACATTTTCCTTTTAAAATTTCACTACAAAAAAAAAACATAATAAATTTGTTATCTGGAATCTATGCATCCCTAAGCTCATTTATAAAAAATCCAGTGATCTTGGTACGGTTCGTAATGATAATAGCACTGTCTCAAATTCCATGATCTATCATGTATAAACTTAATTATTAGCATATGACAGCCGCCAACACTTTTTCTTCAGGTGCTTTAGATTCCTTGTATCTAAAAACAAAATGAAGCGGAATTCGACAAATGGCAACGGCACATTTTTCTTGTTATGGTGGCAGGAACATATGTGCGATGTTTTGGTTGTTGAATTCATCCTCTGTGTTTGAAGCTATAACAAAATGCAAATTTTAATTTAAAAGCAAATCAATTTCTTTGGTACTTCTGCAATGCTGCAGATAATTTTTACGTATGTTGTATGGCGTTAAGTAGCCATTCGCCCGTTGAGCAACATAGCATTGTAATTATTATTATAAGAACTAGAGAAAGAGGAAAATTGTAATGAAGGATTGGATCTAGGTAGCTTCAAATTATAAGAAAAATACTGTAGTCCGAAGCACAGGTGGTAATTATTCATGTAAACAAACGGGCTATGCGTGGAAGCAAGTTAAGATAAGTAATGAAAATATTGGTACCGATTTCATTAAGACAATGGATGTTTTCCTCTTCTTTGCAGAGCGCGTACGCTACACATGATAAGCTGGTAAGCTACTAGATGCCACTGCAAAAATCTGTACATATGACATGTGTCTGTGGCCCAAGGAACAACATATTTCACGACGTCATTGAAAAGAGATTAACTTCCGTGGAAAGATATTGCAGAAGTTTGGCGCAATTTCAATAATAAAAATATGTATCCACTAAAAATAGCTGTTGTATGCATACACAGTGTTTTCAAAAAACAGGGAATTCTTTATAGTGTCACTGTAGTCTAGTGCAAATTCCGCGAAGTAAACATGGACGCTGCAAACAACGCAAAGGAAACACGAAATTTGTTGACCTAGTTTCCGATTGAACTTCAGCTGTAAAGCGAACTCACATTTAATATGTGACTAAGGTAATCCAGGGAAAAGAATTCACTTAATAATTATCAATAAAACTGTTATTCACTATTTGATTTTAAATGCCAATGATCTCATTTGAAACGTTAGAATTTGCAAACGGTACCCTAAGAAAGATGTTCGTCTTATTGCAACTTAAAGAGAAGAGTCATAGCAAAAATTCCCAGCATCACACCTGAAATCTTTCCCTCTTCGCAGGATATTTCCACGTATAACCTTCACTGTTCCCAAAAACTGTTTCATGATTCTCTCTCTCCAACCTCATGTCACTGTCTTCCGAGAAGCAAAAACATAAGAAAAAGGAGTTAAAAAGCAACTCAAAAGAGAGGAAGTAAAGATTTTCTGTTGTTGCTACTCTGTTCTCTATCATTTCCTTGGAAGGACGAAAAACACGGTAGAGAGGAAAAAAGCAGCTTCTTCGTGCTCCGGGACTAATAAACGTGAAGGAAGAAACTAGGCGTGAATATACAAGGGATGTCAGATGCAGGTGGATGGAAGCAACAAGGCGTACATTTGAAAATGTAAGGAAGAGAAGAACGAACGAAGCCTTGGAACATTGAAGAAAGCATATTTTACGTCTTGGTATTCGAAAACAACATTCTCACAATTCTTTACGAAATATCATACCTTCAAGAATTTAAGACTTTAGTGTATTTATTCATTACTGTACATTAATTTATATGTCAAAAATCGGTAAAAATATTTATTTTTTCACTGACATATTTGCCATGTTTGTATTGTGTTTAACTTATTCAACATCTTGAATATAAAGGCTTTTTAGACATCAACAGCAAATTATGTGGAAACTGATAGAACCGCTCAACCCGTCTGTCCGTCAACAACTTTAAATTTAGGAACCACTAGGGTTAAAAGATGGCTGAGTTATTGTTGAAAAGATCTTGGTGAGACGAGTGCTAATACGTACAAACCATATACATTGCAGAAAAAGTGCCAGAAATAGGGGAAATTTATAGCTTTAGAACTACTAATGCTAGGTTGAGGTGTCGTTGTAAAGGTCTTGTCGGGACGAGTTCAAACCTATCGCATTCATTCAAATCGCAGAGGTTTTGAGAAATTTTCAATTTTGGAGCTTCTAGAGCCAGCAAGGTAATTGGTATGTTGTTCGAAAGGTCTGGAGAGGCGAATGCAAATATGTATAGATAATACACTTTAAAGGGGTGTTTCCGGAAATACATACAGAAACATCGATCCATAATTTTTAACTAAACAGGCCCAGTTAAGGGTTTTCTTGTACTACGAACTGTACAAGAGCCAACTTGTATGATACATGCAGCGAAACCCTAATGGTGAAAAGGGTTCTGGTTAACGCAGCTAAACCTAGAGTAACAGATACTGAACAATATAGTACCAAGAACTGAACAATGTTTGGTTGAACTCCAACAAAACATGTTTGATGCGTTACTACGTACTATGCAACATTCTACTAAATATTAACAGTAACAGGCACCAAATGCGTAATGAGGAGAACGTAACTGGGCGGTTATAGTTACTGCAGCCATACATCCAGTTGAAAGTATATTCACTAAATATCTTGGAAAGTGGCAGCCAGTTTGTTTGAGGAATGTCGTCGACCCGAGCAGTAAAGTAAACGTCATTATGACACTCTTGAGGTGTCTTACTTCTGTAAAATCACGAATCAGTCTTCTTCATAGCTCTATTCTAACACAGGATCAATAATACAATTTCCAAGTTTCGAATAGTCTGCATAAATGTCTTTACTCCAGGAAATGTTTTCGTAACATAACAAGACTAGTAAAATGTCCTACGTCCAACAGCGGGAAAGATGGAACAGGGGTAGAGCGTTTGACGATGAACAAGCAAATCTGACGGTCGTGTGTTCGAGCTCCACTCCAGTTCCATTTTCTTGTCAATATTGTTTTAGTATATGCGTCCAGTAACAGGCCCTATAACGTCTGGTACACTGTTTACTTAACGTATTGTTCCGTTCACAAAATACCTTCAACTGAAAAGTTCAGTTGGCATTTGTTTTGCTGTCCCATATGGAACTGAACATTTGACTGCCTGCAACTGGATGCTCAGTGAAAATTTTTCAGTGTGTAGGGTGCAGTTTAAAACTTAGTAAGTACTAGGGCTAAGAAGGTAGTTGAGGCGTCGTTGAAATAGTCTTTCCACAATTTCTCAACGGAGCAGTGGTCATTCAAATAGGATGCTCGCTGATGAACCCTTGCGGTAGCAAGTGCGCACAGTACCCGGAATGGGTTCCGCCTCACTTGTTTAAATTTGAACTTCCATATACACAATAAGTGATTATGCAGATTTTTATAATTGCGTTAAAGAATTATAAAATTCATAGGTTTTTCTTATATGTATATTTACTATTTAATATTTATCTCCGAATAAACTATAGCTCCGAAATCAAACAAATGTGAAATTTAAGTCAGTATGTATATATCAGTATGCATGTAGCGACGTGCAGTGAAGAAAGAGAAGAAGCACATAGCAAGAGAAGAAAGGAAATGTGAGCTAAAAAAATGCATATTAACGCCAGAAATGACTTAGCGTAATTCTATCTGGGCACATTTGCAGAATAATAATAAATAATAATTAATAAATAAAATTAAATAGATCTCGTTTTTGCGATGGAGTTTAGTTGTGGGCGTGGAGGTACCGAAAACAATGGAAGGAACCAAACTGCAACTAAATTAACTTTTATATAAGTGGAGGAGAAGAGAAACATTTGCAGAAACCAAATCTGGCAGATATTGATCTCCACATACCACCCATAATACACTGTATTCAACGAATTTGGACATAAGGTAAACGTCACTGAAATTGTCATTGACAGTTATTGGCACTCCCAAGATTGTTTTAAATTATGGTCAAAAATAATTTGACAAAGCTTATATTATTCCCTATACGTTGCTTATCGTTTCTTTAATAACTTTTGCATACAAAATACATCATATGCGTTTTTAGTCTTGGTGTATTCTATAATTGCAAGAAGTCTTCGTTAAACTACCAATTTAACTTATCAAAGCTAAGCGCATAAGCTTAGGACTATATTTTCGTTTTTCTTCAGCTATAATGTAATTATTTTAGGGGTTTCCTTCTTTAACAACTAGAAGGTGTTTAAGGGCTCCTTAGAAATCATCGTAATTTAAATTATTCAAACCAGTTAGAGCTATTATGGAGGAGATTGCTAATAACTGGTAAATCGTTTTTCCATAGTGTTCAATTATTTAGCTTGGGGGCAAATAAATAAGCAATTGTTTAAAAAAATCAAATTTCAGCCATAGCCATTCTAGCCTTTAAGACATCAAAATACGATCGCTAGTATTTTCACGTAGGAAATAGGCTTCATGGTAACAAATATTTTGTAGGAGTGCCAACTACTGGTGGCAGCAATGCCATTTCAGATCTCAATTAGGTGTAGTGAACGTAAGTGCCAATAACTGGACATGGAAAGTGCCAACTATTGGTCATTTTGCTGTTCAGAAGAAAAATAATGAATAATAAATTAAAGTTTCTGCATTTTTATAGTTTTACCTTAAAATTAATTTTGGAAAAGATCTAAGAGCCTACAGTTAGCCATGAACAGAAAAATAAAGCCAAAATAGATCTGCACTTCGAGTTTCAAAATGACAGTGGTCTAAACTAATACGTTTAAGCTAAGAATCAACATCCCGCGGTAGTATCAGCGTATTTCAGTGGACTTGGTGGAAGGACCACATAAATGCAATATACATAAGAAAACATGCTAATAGATATAGTTGGCAATATTTTGGGGTAAAGTCGTACTTGAAGGATAGTAACGTTCAAAATAAATCCACATTCTTAAACAGTTCATCAATTTCGATTAAAACTGTGAGTATAGGACATCTAGTACCAACATTTGATATTGCATCCTGAAGGAGTACTTGTGTTCACCTCCTGCTGGTGAATTAACGCTGGATTTTGACACAAGGACTATCTAACTGTAAAGAACAGTTTGCTTGGTTCCTTTATACCACATTTTCGTTAATTACATGAAAAAAAATAGGTTTCGCTACCATAAAAAGTAGCTAATTACATATTTTCTTTAATTCACAATATCTTCCGTGTACCCAAATCGTGCAACTTTACTTTGATTCATGTTTTTAAGACGTCATATAATGATAAAAATTTTGCACAGCGATAAGTCGGGTGACAATACAACATTCCATTATTACTTTCACATATTTATGTATATTTATATATTTCAAAAGCATATTTTATTTTCAATAAGAACTTATTTATCCTAAAATAAATACTACTCCACAACGACGTTGCATTTGACTGGTTGCAGAACACTTTAGGATTTGAGTGACATAACAATATAAAGGGTAAGGAAAAAGTATCCAAACACCAAATAAATAAAAGTTAATAAATCACTTTTAAAAAACATACTTGTCTTTGAAAAACAAAACAAAATGAAACATTTCGTACTAGAAAGTAAACATATAATTTTGTTTATGTATGACTAACCAGAAAAGCATGGGGCGCACCAATTGACAGATGTATAAAGTGACTGTACACGAGAATGTGCCCCATGCTTTCCTTTTTAGCCATGCAATATTTTTTTCTTTTTAGTGCGAATTGTTTTTAAAGAAAAGTATGTTTGTAGTTTTTTATATTATTATTATTATTATTATTATTATTATTATTATTATTATTATTATTATTATTATTATTATTATAATTATTATTATTATTATTATTATTATTATTATTAT
>JAGDQP010001893.1:96541-113326 GCA_022664845.1 Lepisma saccharinum
ATTATTATTATTATTATTATTATTATTATTATTTAAAGTTAAGATAAAATACATGTGTGGCAGTTTAGACTATAAGTAAAGAGAGAGAGATGGTTATCAATATTGCAGGTTGTATGCAACCGGCCAGACGCCGAGAAGAAGTTGGTTGCATGCCATTGTAGGCGTAGCTGGTAGAGATTGTAAGATATGGATAATCTTGGAGGCCTACGGAAGTTTGGAAATGTGACAGAAATGAAACCAAAGAACATTCATCGATCTTCATATGAAGAATTCATACAAAAGAGGTGAAGATAAGAAGAGGAAAATATTAATGGCATAGGAGAAAATAAAGTTCATTCGTGTCTGAAATGTCAAAGGTCCTGCGATAATTCCCTATTGCTTGTGATTGTAGTGGTGAACAATGAACATTTTGTTTTTTATGTTATTAAGATCTGTGATTTTAGGGCCTACTCGAGGTACTTCACCTTAAGATAGGATCAGTTCTACAAATACAGTAAAACCTCGATTAACCGTCACTCTCTGTTCTCCTTCATCGTAATAATGCGCATTTTTAATTAGAAATATATTACATAATAACTGATTTTTTAATAAAAGTGTTGGTTTTTTTTTTCAAAAAAGGAAGAAATAAAAAAAGTTTTCCCAGCTGTGGTTTGGAAGTGCTATTTACAGAACGAAGAACGTGGGTCGATAGTGTGCGGATAGTGACGCGCAGGCGCAGTAGACCGATTCTGTCTGTACACTGTACTGTATTATCAACTTGTACACGGTTTCATTTTCATTTCTCGTCCAAACTATTGGGAAACTCGTTACTGTACACATTTATAATGTAATTTCTGTTATCCATCTATTCACTTAACCGTCAGAGTCCCGGTCCCGACGGTTAATGGAGGTTCCACTGTATATTCAAATCACTGTGAAACCGAAGTACACCGTAAGAAATAATACTCATCTCGACCACTATTTGTTCATATAATCTTCCCTAGAGTAGTATTAATTCTTTTGCAAGACATGTGTTCGACAAGTTTCCGAAGATTATCACTTCTTTCTGAAGATAAATCTTTAACACTTGGTGTGTATTTTCTTTATAAGGATTTATTCTTCCACGAATTTTGTTAACAATATGTCGTAATATAACCAAGTTTGCTCACTTTCTGAAAGTATATTTTCAATAATAAACTTATTGAGAACCATTACCAGTTTATTGTTTTCGTTGCAGATAAGTCGGCTTCTCTCTTTGGTGTGTCGTTAAGGAGAGACACTTCTCGCTTGTCTCTTTGGATTAATTGCTACCATTAGTTGTTACCATTGCGCTAATATAGGCTCTTTGTGCGTATATTTCAGTACACAGTAGTATTATAGTGGATTATAAGCTAGTTGTTTCATAAAATTCCGCATTGAATGTGATTCCCATTTTTGGGACGAATCATAGTTTACATTGTCTTGACTATGTTAGTGTTGTTATAATATTGACTCATTATATCAAGAAAACGCTCTGAGCTTTAACTTCAATGTTGCTTCTAGTCACCCTAATTCACTTATAAATCATAAACGTATCTTTAAAAATGTAGATGAGTTATTTTCAGCAATTGAGAACTTCAGACAATCATTTCAATTTAGGACGATAGTATCGCGGTACTACCTCACACCAAAATAGGTGTCCGCTTGGTTATACTAGGGAAAAACTGATTTCCTGAAAGAGCTCCAGATACTGAAAGGAGATACTATGATAACCAATGATTGATAACGTAATAGACAAACAGTTTCTTTGTTCGTTAGTTCCGCCGTTACACTGACTCAGAGTTTCTATTTGTGTATCGTACTGGTATAACTCACCGTAGAGTGTAACGACCAAACACGCTGGAGTGTCGAGAGTGTAGTTTAAACTTATGGAAATTAGAAATATCCTATCTATGCATCAAAGTTCAATGGAACACACAAGGAATACTTAGAGGTGGAGCCTTCCAGCAAACTTAGGAAAGTAATACAAAACTAATACGGGTGGTACTTTTCCAATCACATCAAAAATGTATGCAAAGCATGGATAGATGAAAATAAGTCATGACATTAGGGGAGACCATATCCTTTCGTGAGGGTTTATTTATCTTTTGCAGTTTCATTAGTACTGAGTCGTCTGGATCACAGAAACCAGTACTGCAGAACATCAAATTATGTAACCACTGGTATTGAATGCATCATCATTACGATATGTACTGTCGTTCCTACTTCATAAATCTCGCATATTCAAGTGTTCCTTCAATATGCAATACTGCGGGCTAAAATATAACTTAATTCGTATTTAGGTTTGGAACAACGGTGTATAATATTCTCAGCCTCATGTATGTAAATCAAAAACTACTTATTATGTATCATCAGTTCGGAAAGGATCAAATCTCAAATCCTGCTAGTAATGTTTGCTCTGACTTAGGGTTTCAAGATACTTTTCCCTTAAGGTTAATGTAATAAATGTATCTAACTATATATGGCAGCATTACCTCCGAATGTCTCTATAGTGTTTCATCGTTGCACAAAATTACAATGCTGCTCCTAATAATCAAAGCCTACAGAGCTCAAACCTTTAGAGATGAAAGTTCATAGCCATTTCAAGAGTTTAAACGGTGCCGATTTTTATTTTATTTTCTCTTCATTGTTGAAATCGCTCGATTGTTGTTGTTTATTGTTATGGGTTTAGATATTCAGAACAACAATCAAGCGATTTCAACAATGAAGGAAAAGTAAAATAAAAAGTTAGCACAGTTTAAGCTCTTGAAATGGTTATGAACTTTCATCTCTAAAGGTTTGAATTCTCTCGGCTTGGCTTTGTAGGTGCAGCATTGCAATATCCTGCAATGACAAAAAATACAATAGAAACATACGGAGGTAGTGCTGCCATATTTCGTTGGATATCGTTGCTCTACACTAACCTTAAACTCATAAGGAAGACGTCTATATGTACTTCGACATTAACTTATGATCTTTCAGTTTTTTTTACTATAGCTATTTATTGCGTAATACAGATAAGTAAATTATGAGACGTTTGTCTACATACTTCCATTTATTTTTCATTATTTACGAACATGAAGTTTAGGCGAGGATGTCAAATAAATCCTTTGAAACTTTAAATTGTGAATACACTACATAAAAGTATTTGAAGAAATATGAGCTAAAGTTAATTTCCATTTGGCAGAAACGTTTATTGTTTACTTACGATGCCTATGCTTTACGTACTTTTAATAAAGTTTATGGAAACAGAACAATAATGGTCTTCGTAGAGATTATATATTAAGTGGGAAATTATGTCAGACATGTTAAAAGGAACAATTTTCTAGCAAACAAAATGTTAGAATCAGCTCAAATGAGGCTACAGAACAAGGTGTGGTGTATAAGATAAAATTGAGTTTAATTGTTAAGAAGCAAAGTCTTTGGAAACTTTTTCAACAACATATTTCATACTTGACTTACAATGTATTGTTCGTGTACTTTTTTCTCATTTATTTATTTATCTACGCTATCTTTAATCTGGGACGAAAGAAAATGTTTTAATGGATTGCTTTCTCTGCGTTCTAATTAAATAAAAATCGGGTCTCTCATTTTAATGATGTGACAAAAGTGTTATTATGTACAATTTAACGGAGTTTTAAAGGCGATAAAAAGATTCTCGTAAGTAAATACAACAATGTTAGAGTTAAAAAGGAAAATGTTGAATAGAACATAATTTCTGAGATTTCTAGAACTCTTGATAAACAAAAATCTAATTTCTCCATTAAAATCATTTATTAATAATTACTTACAGATTTGTGTTTGTGATTTGTGAAAACCGTGCAATATTTAAGCTAAACAGATGTAAAGTGAACAAATACTGGGACTATGGAGGGGAAAATTTTAGTTCAAAATAATTAACTGATTAAAATAAAGAATCTAAGGATAATAAGAACAAGATATTTGGCATCATTTATAAACATACAACAATGATCTAAACACGATATGCAAGTTAGAAGTTTATGATTAGTTTATGTCATTGAATCAGGGGTATTATTCCATCACACCAGGCAAATCGCGAAATGTCACTTTCAGTTTAGGTCCTATTCGATTTCTCCCTAACATTGTCTAGCACGGTCTGAGAGAGAAGTTGCTTAAGGGACATAAATTAATTTAAAAATGCAATTGAATCAGTATTTTTCATAAACTGTAATATTGTAACACGTTTTGAGTTCGTGTTAGTAATCAAACACAATTTTTATATCCTGTAGGAAGCAAAGGCTTAAGATCCTTTTTTAACATGTTAGTATACTTCTATTTCAATTGCAAATAGGTATTTTATATTTATAATTTCAGGTTGAAATACAGTTAGTTTGTACTCTGGTAAGTCCATTGAACTAACCTCAGTGGAACACACGTTGATTAAACGTTTATAAAGCCGTTTAATCCACAATTGACCCTATTGTGCTAATAGAGAAGACATTTGGATACAACTCTACCAAACAAAAATGTAGACCCTGTCGTTTCTTTCTATACGACCTCATTTTTTAATTGGGAAAAATTATCTTAATATAGACCTATGTACTTTGTTTACAGACTTTTCTTTGCTTCACAATGGTTCGTGATGTCCTCAAAATTTGCAACGTTAATTCATTTCCCTACGTCATACACTGATGAAATTTTGCACAGCGACGTACATCCAGTGACAATACAATATCCCATTATTACTTTATATATATATATATATATATATATATTAAAAGTATATTTTATTATTTATTTCATATGGACTTCTTTATCCCAAAATGCATACTAGCCTGCAACGATGTTGCGTTGCAGAACACTTTAGGATTTGGATAACAAAGCATTATCTTGAAGAAAGTATCCAAACACCGAAATAATTCGAAAATAAATAATTAACAAAAAATAAAGACATTTCTTAATACGTACTACAGAATAAAAAATAATCTTAATGATGCATGACTAAACAGAAAAACATGGGTTCGCAAAATTGAAGAAATTATAAAGTGACTGTATATGAGAGGGCGTCCCATGCGTTTCTTCTTAGTCACGCATAAACAAATAAATTTTTGCTTTTTAGTAGGAATTGTATAAGAAAATTATGTCTTTAAAAAAGTTTTTTTCGGATTTCTACTTCCCAACATACATGTACACTTCGCATCAAAAAATTGCGACAGCGAACGGCGTGCAGTTAGGCAACCCAAATGGCACCTTCTCAACCCATAATCGTGTCTGGTAAACAGACCCCCTCTTTCTCTTTCCTTCGTCTCGCAAATACTAAAATCAACAAACATCAATAGCACTTTTTTTTCAAAATAGACATATATTAGTATCGATAAAATGAAAGAAGAAAAGCGAGACGAATCAATATACATAAGTTGATGCAGGAAGAAATTTAAACACACAGTGAAACATTGAAACCGATGAACGTCTGTTAGACAGAGGCAGAGATATGAGAGAGAGAGAGAGAGAGAGAAGTAGAAGAAGAAGAAGAAGTAAAGATAAAAATATGGAATTTGAACGTAGTAAAACGATTAAGTTCAGTTCCCACACAATAGAGTTCATTCCCACAAATCTAACAGCAAGATAGAAGTGACTTTTGGACTTTATATTTGTTCATCGCTCTTTGAATATATAAAGGGTTCTTCAAAAATTCATTAAGCCACTTTCAAAATGGAATCCAAACTTGGTAGTCAGATTAAATACTCATGATTTCCAGTGAAACTCCAGAGTATTGAGACACATTTAGGATAATGTCAAAAGTGTAACACATGCTTTTTTTGCGCGGGGTTCGGTTGCAAATTTGGTGAAGCTTATTAAATATACTAGTTCGGAATACTTTGTAATACTTTGTAATTGTACCAGGATTTTTTGATTGGGGTGTGTAAAGTCAAAATTGGGAGGGTGGACTAGAGTTTTGCATGGTTTCTATCAAACAGTTCGGGGTAGTCTCCAGAATTTGGGGTTTACAGCCCCACAGGGACTGGGGTCTGGCGGAATCAGTGATTGTAAAAAACCCAGTAGATTCCATAGGCCATACCTTCTATTCCAGACTACGAATGCAAAGTGAACATAAAAAGAAAATGAATGAATGATATTTTTTCTGCTTAATTTCTATCAGAAAGAACCAAGATTATAATTCCAAACTGTTTCAAAATGAAAAGTTACAAATGTTCAAAAGCAAAATTAGCATGTTCCTTATAGGCATATTAAACTTTACATGTTCCACATTGCAAACGTGAAAAGAAGAAACACATATAATAATATGTTGGCAAATTAGAGCATGGAAACGAATTTCGTGCCAAACTAATAGACCCCTATAAAAATAATTCTTCCCTTCAAACGGACAAAAACGGGAATTTGCTACTCATGTCTTAAAATTCGTCAGTTCTGGACATGCCACTATATATTCCACCTATTGTGAATATAACGTTCTAATAATTACACCACTAATGAACTAGTGTTTATAACAATTCGCACACATGGAATAAACACGGAAGAGCTGAAAAGGTTAACCACTGATTCGATGTAGATTTGATGAACCGGAAGATAAAGGAGAGATTTTAATTATTTAATTGCGTTTGAACACTGTTTATTTCAGGGGTGACCAGGATCGGAGATTTTACCCCGAGAACACGAACAATACGACATCAAAATTCCCAGTTAAATAGATTTTCCAGACCGAGTCAATCGGGTTACTGGGTCACTCATATTTGGGTCAGTCCCTATCACGGGGTCATCGAAAGTGACCCGGATTTGGCTGTGGAATACGCACAAACATAGAGAGAGTGTGTAAATTAAGAGAAGAAATAAACACGGGTAGAGAAAAGGAGAGGTAAAAGAAGAGAAAGAAGCAGCGAAGACACGATAACAATGCATCAAGGAAGAGAGAAAGATCAATGAAAAATATGAAAACTACATTATCATTATGCTAAACAGCACACACACCTGTTTACTCGGATTCTGACCAGTGATACTTCGTTAAGTTTTCCACAGTCCAGAGATGAATCTTTGTTTGAATATTTCAGTGTATGCGAAAAACAAACTAATCGGTGGGGAATCGAACTCAGGTTTTCAAATTAGAAGTTCAGCAGGACAGCGATACTCCACAGGCAACTTTATCCAGATCGTGCTCAACAAATGCTATAGTGTTTGTTTCTACGAATAATAACATGAAAATGAATACTTCATATTAATGTCGTGTTCTTAACTGCCCCCCTGGGACTTAATTTGGACTTTTCCAACCAAGATTCGTAAATCGTCTTCCACAGTTGGAAATATTATCCGTTTTGTATGAGAAGTGATGGTTAGATTCTTCACGGCCGCTTTGTAAAAAAGACTTGGCTTGAACAGGATTCGAACCTATGTTGGTTTGCTTTAATACTTCAAACTCCGGCACTTTTCCTCTACTCCATTTTGCTAACGAAAGTCAACACCAATGAATTATGAAGTTCAAGTGCGAGGAAAGTGTAACATTGAGTATATGTGATATATTTTGTCTGTACGTATTCTTTAGTAAGTCAACACATGTGTATGCATGTCCTTTTTGTCATGTCGAATTATGAAATGAATATATTATGTGAGTTTTAAGAACAAATCCAGTTTAGGTTAAGTATTATCAAATTAAATTACTATCATTTATTGTCTTTTATTTTAACGTAAACCAGCCTGAGCGAAGCTAACATCACAAAACAAAAAATGTCATTAGCAAATGGAGAAGTTAAAACTGCAATTAAAAGTTCTAATACACTTCGTGCAGTATGACAAGTTGCACGTAACACAAATTAAAAAACTTTTGACAGTTTTTATTAAGTATCAAAAGTCGTCACTTCCAGGCTATTCGAATCTACAACTATACGGTTTCCTACTTCAGCAAGTGCCTCAGGATTGAATTTGATTCGGCATCATATGTCTATATTACTCGAAATTGTAGGTTTTTGTAAATTTCCGAACGGAATAACTTACTGACTGAAGTCGCTTAGCATCAAAATTATCTCCACATTTTCAACTTCTGTGGAATAAGAAAAGAAAAAGAAAACAACTACATGAACTTGCAATAATGTTCGAGGTATAGAACTTGCCTACTAGCGTAGCTCTTATGGCCGAAGTCATTCAGGCCCTTAGTTATTTTATACTCAGTCAATTATAATCATAGCGCACTCTTTAGCAACTCTTAAAATGTTTAAGATCAGAAATTTAACTTTGTGGCAACCTTGCAACAACATGAGTGACCACTGAGCGGGTTTAAATACAATGCGTATACACTGTAAAAAGTGGAAACACGAAATGCATGAAAGTTACTCCGCTTTATGGAGAAATTAAAGTCGAAAATTAGCGTTTTGTTGTATTTACTCTTAAACGTGGATATAGTGTAAACCTTGTAGTGGGAAGATTGGTAAAATTAACTCCATTTTAAAGTTAAACACTTTCTTTGCAATAGCTTAACGTTAACTGAAAATGGGTTGAAACTTGACAAAGTGATTTGTCCGTGAACGTTCAACTTATTTTACGCTTAAAACTCGGTCATTTTCTAACCGAAGTGTAAGCTAAACAGGCAATTTTGAGGTTACGTACTTTTGTGGATGACGTTTAAGCCTTAGTTGGAAATTCTATAATTCAGTAACAGAAGTAACGTTACTTGCTTGTCACTGAATGACCCGCCATTTTGAGTGTTTATATTGCCTTTACACTGTGAACAGTAAACAGTTTACTGGTGGGTCGAGAAATTAAGTTAGGTAGAAATCTTTACACTGTAGCAAACGTATCGCTCCTTTATTCACGAGACTTTCCTCGTAGGAAAATCAAAAACGTGTTAATGATTAACCTCGTTCACAGTAAAAGCATAGCTCGCTCGGAAAACCAAAACCAGCAACTGCCTTTGTAGCGAAGTAGCTAGAGCGTCCGACCAGCATGCTTGTGGACCCTCAATCGAAACCCGACCTCTTCAAGATTTTTTAATTACTTTTTATTTTAAAGCAATTTACCTTTTATTCTTTTCTACTTTAAAAAAATGCTCGGATTGAATTAAATACCTTGAAACACTCATATATATGTATATATACATACACGCATTTTGAAATTTTACAGAAAGTAAAACGTTCAACCGAAAACTGGCTGAATGTAGGCTACTCCAAGAAATGGAGGCAGCGTTGGATGAACGTTGGATGTACGTTTTTTGGATGGACGTTGTGCCTCTTATTTTTACAGTGTATTAGTGCAGTTTTCGAGTACTAATCTTTGTGAAGAAAATAATATTTGTATATCTAGTCGTGATTTGGCGAAAAATATGTGAACAAAAGTAATTAGAACTTTTCTCTTGCTTTTATTGTGCATAAAATAAATTATAATACAGCGATGTTGTTATCTCTGTAATAATTAACGATGACGTTTTGCTTATTCCCACTTGGGACGTTAAATACGGTTTCCCAAACTTTTAACAAATTATATAACATGGTTTTCATATGTATAGAATCAAACAAATAGTAGTCAATAGAAGATTAACTCATAAATGCACGAAACACTGTAACTCAAACAAAAATCAGTATTATATAACTTTTACTTTGCTTTTATTTCAGTAAGAGTTGAGCTTAAAGACTGTCTATCTGATGTCTTCGTGGCAGTGCGCGCTGCGTCGAGTTATTTTCTCCCTTTTCGTCCATAAAGCTGGCGACGCGAGTTCGAATCCCGAAGCTTGCTACTCTTTTCTCACAAAGCTTCGTCGTCTATGTTCGTATTGCATGCACGTAATAGCCTCCATTACAGATGGAGGATTCAAAATTAAGAGGTCCAATATTTTAAGGTAGCTAGCAGATAGAACATTCCAGGTGGACAGGAGAAATTAACAGAGCTTTATTGTTCTTGCTCGATCTAAATTCACATTGTTCTCACCTAACGAATATCACTGGTTTCTTGATTTTGGTAAATTATACTATTTTAGAATTGCATTTCTTTAAGTGAACTTATATCCGGCCACATTGCATGCACAAAAAATCAATTTCTGAGTAGTATAATAATGGTTCCAAAATACGAGCTGCATTCCCCCTACTTTCTAAGGTAAGTTGAAGTTTTACAAATGAGGTTGGTGTATATTATTCCCCCAAATGCATCTAATCAAGTGAATAAAATATTTTACGATTTTGAAAGAAAATTATATTGGCGTAGGTCAGGGTTTCTCAACCTGGAGGTCGCGACCCCCAGAGGGGTCATGAGTTGTGTGTAAGTGTGGTCGCAAGAGAAGGTGAACAAATTAATGTAGATAGTGTTTTTATAATTAGGGTCTACTAAAATAATGTAATTTGTTGAATAGTTTTGAATAATGTAATCAGGATGTTTATTACCAAATACAGCATATCAATGGTCGTGTTTTTAGTTGCAGGTTGAAAAAGGTTGAGAAACGCTGGCGTAGGTGGAAAGCGAACCTATGATTCTCAGTGTGGAAAGTGCACATAACTAATCAAGCTACTAACCACGCCAGCAATCTGTTGTTATCCAACGATCCAACAAATCAGCTTATTCTTATTGCTTGTTTGTTTACACACTCATTTCGCTTACTTGTGGTTTCCCCCTTTTTCTGAATATGATTGTATTCAGATATTGTATCGATGAGGATGAGGTCTCTCCCGGAGGGAGGAGTTGGTCTACTGCTCCAACGCTGACCAGATATGTTGGGAGAGGAGAACCGAAGCTCACAACTGTAATTGCCACTGTTTTTATTCACAACTCCCCAATTGTATCCTATTACGATTGATTCAAACATTTACATAGTAAAAATTAACACAAAAAATTGACATCTTATTACAAAGTAGTTCTGTAAACATTTCATGTAACTGACAGAGGAGGTTGAAAATTAGGAATAAAAATGTCGTGTGTGTATTGTGAAGTGTATGTTTTCGCCTCCTAATATTATAACCACAGCACGGGATTTTCGAAACAACGAATATTTCAATATAGGTTCTGACTCCTACATTCAATGTCCAAGAAGATGATATAGTCACGAAAAAAAAAAGTATTACGGGAACAAGCATCTAGTTTTTTTTTTAAAAAAAAAAGCTCATAGATAGACACTCATAGCTAGAACCTGTCTCCTGCAGCTCCTTAAACATATCACCGCTTAGGCATAGGTGAGTGTCTGGCCCATAAATAAAAGGTAAATGCACAAAACAAAAAGACACTAAATAATATGTTCCCGAAATACTTTTTTGAGTTTCTTTAGGCTGAGGGAAATTGTCCCTTAAATATGCGAGGGACTTTCGACCCCACAGCACATGTTTGGCCATTAAATTAAAGTTAAGTAACTGAATAAATACTCCCAGACACTACGCAATACATATAGGTTCTACATAATAGAAAGGGAGGTATATTCTGACTATATACCAGCATTATTCATGCCTGAATATTTTCAATACATTGTACATTTTATCTCAATGTTCGCCTTCCGAAGATTTTAGGATTATTGTAACAATTACATTTTAACTTTCTACTATACTTTTTTATCCTTGTAGCGTTAACAAACAAGATTTTGGAGTGTAACGTGCATCTTTCTCTAATATTCAAGGTTATTTTTATTCTATGGGAATATATTAGAAATATTCCGTGTATTTTTTCACGATACAAAGTATTCTAATCCCGGGACAAGTTCTGGCATATTTCTAATTACCTAGGAATAATCCCGGTATATTAAGAATTAAAATGTAAGAATCCTGGAATATCCTTCTTGCAAGGGAGTCATTTTAAACACATGCATAGAATGAAAAACGAAACGAAATAGATTAAAAACACGTAAATATTCGTATCATAGAACTTTTGACTTTTGCTCTGGGAAATACGTTTTCAGAGAAAAACAAAGCAGGGTTTACTTACATAATATTCAATGTTGTTTCACAGAGAATATAAAACTGTCAGTTATCGGACGTTTCACTACAATAATAATAATAATACTTATTCCTATAAGCGTGACGTTGAACTTCCAAGACGCTTAGAAACTGTATCAGCTATTATTGTTTATTTCATTTTCCTGGACTTTTGTTATTTTGGATATTAGTGGGCACTAATTTGTCTATAAATGATTGAATTATGAACTTTTCGCGTGCATTTTGGTTTAAAGAACTTACAGAACGAAGTTGGCTAATTCCAAACATGAACTTAGTAATTCATGGCTTCTATATCTAGTTGACAAAATGGAGTAGAGGAAAAGTGCCGGAATTTGGTGTACTAAAACAAACCAAAATAGGTTTGAATCCTGTTCAAACCAAGTTTTTTTACAAAGCGGTCTTGAAGACTCTAAACTTCACTCTCATAAAAAAATGGATAATATTTACAACTGTGCAATGAAGCACGAGTCATTATAGAGAGAAATACTATTTACGAATGTTGGTTGGAAGAGTACAAATTAAGTCTCAGGGGGGACAGTTAAGAACACGACATTGATTATCCATTTTCCTGTTATTATTCGTAGAAACAAACAGTATAGCATTTGTTAAGCAGGTCTTGAGTAAAGTCGTCTGTGGAGTATCCCTATCGTGCTGGACTTCTAATTGGAAAACCTGTGTTCGATTCCCCATCAGTCAGTTTCTTTTTCGCATACACTGAAGTATTCAAACAAAGATTCATCTCTGGACTGTGGAGAAGTTAACGAAGTATCACTGGTCAGAATCCAAGTAAACAGGTGTGTGTGCTGTTTAGCATAATGATAATGTAGTTTTCATACTTTTCATTGATCTTTCTCTCTTTCTTTCTTCCTCTCTTCCTTGATGTATTGTTATCGTGTCTTCGCTGCTTCTTTCTTTTCTTTCATTTCTCCCTCTCTCTATTCATGTTTATTTCTTCTCTTAATTTACACACACTCTCTATGTTTGTGCGTATTCCACAGCCAAATTCGGGTCACTTTCGATGACGAGGTGATAGGTACTGACCCAAACATGAATGACTCGGTAACCCGATTGACCCGGTCTGGAAAATCTATTTAACTGGGAATTTTGACGTCGTATTGTTCGTGTTCTCGGGGTAACATCTCCGATCCTGGTCACCCCTGAAATAAACAATGTTTAAACGCAATGAAACAATTAAAATCTCTCCATCATCTTCCAGGTTATCAAATCACACATCGAATCACCGCGTCAGAATGCGTTCGAATCTTAAACCTGATGACACAGTCCAAAACCTGACCAGCATCACCCGACAGTCGGGGCCCGTTTCAGCTCTGCCGGATTTATTCCATGTGTGCGAATTGTTATAAACACTAGTTCATTAATGTTGTAATTATTAAAGCGTTATATTCACAATAGGTGGAATCTAGAGTGGCATGTTCGGAACAGATACATATTAAGATATGAGTAGAAAATAGCCCCCTTTTTTTTAGCTGTTTCAAGAGAAGAATTATTTTTATATTTGTTTGGCAAAAAAATTAGTTTCCATCCTATAATTTAATTTATCAACATAATATTATGTGTTCCCTTTTTACTTTTAAAATGTGCAACATGTAATGTCTTTTATGCCTATAGGAATATGCGAATATTGCTTTTGAACATTTGGTACCTTTCATTTTGATACAGTTTGGAATTATAATCTTGGCTCTTTCTGATAGAAATTAAGCAGAAAAATTATTATCCATTCATGTTCGTTGTATGCTCAATTTACATTACTAGTCTGGAATGGAAGATATGGACCACGGTATCTACATGATTTGTTACAATCAGTGATTCCGCCAGACCCCGGAAACTGGGAGGGGGGTCAGCCCCAAATCCTTGAGAATATCCCCAACTTTTACTTTATTTTCACTTTTACTTTTACTAGATTCTGGAGACTACCCCGAACTGTTTGACAGAAACATTGTAAAGCTACCTACACCCTCCCACTTTTGACTTTACACACGCCAATCTGAAAATCCTGGCGCAATTCATGATTATAATGTATTCCGAACCAGTACGTTCAAAGAGCCCACCGAATTTGCAGCCGAACCACACACAAACAAATCATATGTGTTACACTTTTGACATTATCCTAAATGTGTCTCCACTGGAAATCATGAGTATTTAATCTGACCATCAACTTTCGTCGCAATATTGAAAGGGACTAAATGAATTTTCAAGCGCCCTTTATATATTCGAATAGCCCTGAAAAACATATAAAATCCAAAAGTCCCTTCTATCTTGCTGTTAGCAGATTTGTGAGTGCTGCAGATTTGTGAGCACTGCACTTTATAATGTTAGTTTTTTTTACTACATTTAAATTCCTTATTTTTATCTGTACTTCATCTTCTTCTTCTTTTCTCCCCTTCTCTCTCTCTCTCTAATTTCTCTGCCTTTGCCTGAAGGCACCCATCGGTTTTAATTTTTCATTGTGTGTTTAAATTTCTCCCTCCGTGAACTTACGTATATTGTTTCGTCTCGCTTTTATTCTTTCATTTTATCGATGGAATTCGATACTAATACATGTCTATTTTGGAAAAAGAAAAAAAAAACGAAATAACGTGCTCATGATGTTTGCTGATTTTACTATGGGTGTGACGAAGGAAGAAGAAAGAGGGGTCTGTTTACCAGACACGATTATGGGATAAGAAGGTGCCATTTGGGTTGCCTAGCTGCACGGCGTTCGCTGTCGCAAGTTTTTTGATGCAAAGTGTACTATCATGGCCAAAATTATGTTCACATGACTTTGTTATACATGATTTTTCTCTAAGCCTACAAGATAGGCCACCCAACTAACGTAGAGTGGGCGGTGTGTGATCCTGAGAGAGTGTGAGTGAGCGAGCAAGGGTTGGAATTTTCTTTTCTTTAACAGAAAACATTATCACATGTCTTGGGTTCTGAAAAAACTATTTATGATCTCTTGTAGTATGTAGCAAATAATGAAAAAACTTAAGAGTCCCATTTAAAAAAACAAAAGAGGAAACGTAATACAATTTTTACATTAGGTGAACCACTAGTTCAAATTTACTGAAAAGTGTAATTTAAATTGTCCAGTAGAAAAGATTCTTACCGAACATGGATAAACGAAAAAGAACGTTGAAACCTATGGTTACTAGGTATTTCTTAATGAATCGAATATTCCATAGAACACTAATGTCATGCACTAAAGACAAGAGAAAACATATTTCTATCAGTACTTAAAAATGGGGAACGATATTTATGTTTTATAATTTTTGATAATATGTTGTTATTTACGTTTATCATTTACAAAGAACATGTTAGTTGCAAAATACACAAAATATGTTATGTGCTAAGTTATAAGTTATAGTAAATATAATTTCTATCTCTTTCTGTCTCTCTCTCTCTCTTTCTCTCTGTCTCTCTCTCTCTCTCTCTCTATCTATCTATCTACACACTCACTCACATAATATATATTCGGGGAGAGGCCTCATCCACTAGTGGATTGAATATGGCTGTGATTTATGTGTATACATATATGATCAACAGATACAGATAAAAGAATGAATCATTGAGCATCATATGGAGAATATCTGAGATAAATTAAGATCTTTGTCTTTCCAGAAAAATATTTGTGTGTGTGTGTGCGTATGATAAACGTAGATATGAGTATGTTTTGTTCCAAACAGCCACCACATCTTACTTTGTAGAGCGTTGGTTTCGTATTCGGGAGATCCTCGGTTCAGTTCCAGCGGACGACTGTCCTGACTTAGGTTTACCCAGTGTTTTCCTCAGCCACACCAGGCATATACCGGGATGATACCTTCAATTTACGATCTGGCAGACACCCCAAAACACAAAACCTTAACTCGGAGTGATCCATCGGTGCCAAAAAGCTATAAATAAGATGTAAACCCAACGATAATATATAAACCTGTCGCTCTGTTAATCGGCATATTGCTTTTTAGCGCCGTGTGGGTGGATCGACGTGGAGATCGAGATGGATCGAATGGCCGTAGCTCAGTTGCTATAGCGTTGGCTTAGCAATCGATAGGTTTCCTTTATCCTTACTGAGGTGATGCCAGGCTATTTTCCTCACGACACGAATAAACTAATGTTTATAATAATCTGAAAAAATAGAATAAACACACTCACTTACATAAAGACAGAGAGTGTGTGTAGGAGAAGGAAGGAGTAAGAGAGAAAGAGAAAAAAAGGAATTGACGAAGTCATCGAAAGAAAGAGAAGGATAGAGAAAGATCAATGAAAACCTTGAAACTAGATTGATTTATTATTATCATAAACAACAAACGCAAACACACGGTTTACTTTCTGATTCAACCTTTCTGAGGTTGAGGCTGAATTTCACACTTAACGGTGTAGATCACCCCCGCCATCTTGGTATGCATTTTCCATTGATTTACATGGGAATTGTTTTACTTGTCTTATGTCTTTCAGGAGCATACTTTTAACTTCTGTTTTCGCCCAGTTTATCGTCATGCTCTCTTTTACTCATGCTATTTTATAGAAATGCAATATTTTACACACGAACTGTATAATTTCCCGTTAACATATTGTGATTTATATAGCAAACTATTAATAATACATTATACTTATATATTTGAAGAGACTTCATAAACCAAAACTATACTCGGGTCAAAATAACCAAGATAAATTTTGTGAAAGCAGAACTTAAATATTCTACTTCCGAGAGGTATAAAATGAGTAAAATAATTCCCGTGTAAATCAATGGAAGGCTCATACCACGATGGCGGGGATGATCTACATCGTTAAAGTTAAGGTTGCATGAAAGCGAGGACAAAATTGAATATTAATGACGTTGAGGATCTAAGGGTGAGGATATGGAAATTAAGCCAGTCCTGATGAGGCTGAATACCAATTATACACGTGCCAATGAAAGTAC